>JANRGW010037157.1:0-16147 GCA_024733675.1 Psilopsiagon aymara
CCAAGCCCCTGTGTCCAACCTGGCCTTGAGCACTGCAGGGATGGGGCAGCCACAGCTTCTCTGGGCACCCTCTGCCACTGCCTCAGCACCCTCAGAGGGAAGAGCTTCTGCCTTATATCTAACCTGAATCTTCTGTTTCAGTTTGAACCCATCATCTCTTGTCCTACTGCTGCAGTCCCTGAAGAATCCCTCTCCAGCATCATTGTTAGCCCCTTGCAGATACTGGAAGCTGCTCTATGGTCTCCGTGCAGCTTTCCTTCCCCAGGCTGAGCAGCCCCAACTTTCTTAGCCTGGTTTTGTTTGTAGATTAGTCCTTCAATGCCTCAGTTCCCCTCTGTAAGTCTGAGGGTAGAAATGCTGATGGGAGCTGGGTGCTTCAGCAACTTCTCCATGTTGATTCTGCTGACTGCAGAGCCTCGTTTGAGCTTTGCTGCTCCTGTTGAAAGGCCTCCATGGTGCTGGCTTTGACACTGGAGAGCACTCTGCCCCTCTAAGCTATGGCTTGCTTCAGACAATGTTTTAGTGCTCAAGGCGATTGGTCTGCAGGAGACAGGCGATAGCCCATAAGTTAGATGGCTTGAAAGGCAAAGAAAAGCATACCAGGGAATTCCTGAAGCCACTGGTTTTCAACCTGTGGTTTGTAACTGCTTCTAAGGAGTTGCTAAGAAATATTTGGGGGAACCTGTCATCAGGATGCAGAAATCTGCCTAAGGAGGGAGGAACCCATGGTTCAGGTACTTAACTAATAATAATAGAACAATCCAGGTCTGCAGTATGAATTTTTATGTATGTCTTGTCAAAGCTGTCAAGTCCTCAATGCAGAGAGCTTCATCTCCTGTGCTACCAACCCATGTAAGTGAGAAGTGGCTTTGCTACTTGTCTGTGTGGTTCTTTAACCCATGCTGAGGGCTTCAAGGAGCTGCGCCGTCTTTGAGCTAACACACAGCTTGACCCAGTTCCTCTGTGGCTTCTGTTTTCCCAGCTTAAATCTAAACAGAGACTATTAAAGCTCCGTTGGGTGTGTGTTAGGGGAGGTTTGAAATAGTACTTTACAATACAGGAGATGACAGTCTCCTTTTCCTCAGGCCTGATTAAGTGGGGCTATCAGAGGCAATCACCTTGGCTCCAGGTAAAATGTGTCCAGTTAGCAGTTCCTGCAGCAAGCACAGTGCATCAGTGAAGACAGAGCTTTGTTCATTATTTCTTATTGTTTCACCTGCCTTGGAAATGGTAATTGAAAGTGCTTTGATTCATGGATTGCTATGCAATTCAGTTTCAGTTGCTGCAGCCTCCTGAGCAAGGCTTTGTGGAGCTTCCCCACCAGCACTTAGCAAAGCCCATCAGATCCCCCACCCCTGCTGTTTCACCTTCTAGAGGGAAAGATGTAGGAAGGTTATCCCTGTTAAACCAAGGCATGTCCCGTATTTCTTAGCTTTTAGTATATTTTCTTTAGGTTTCATCCTCAGAAAAGAAAGGGCTGAAACTGGCTTAAGGGAAGCTGTGACACTGCTGAGAACAGCAGCTGAGGATCCTGCTTTCTGTTCAGTCGGTTTTAGGCACCTGTGGATCTTCTATACCTGAACAATTTTATGGTCTAAAGAATGAGCTTTAATTTGGACTAAGGTGTGCAATTAAGGCAGTGGAATGTTTAGAAATACTTTGTTTTCACAGCAATCAGGAGCTGCAAATGAACATTATCACTGGTGTTGCCAGCAGGAGATACAGCGATGGGGGTTGTGTATGGGGTTGCCAGGGAAGAACTTGTGTATGTAGCTGTTGGACAAGCTTGTCTGTGGTACTCTGAATTAAGCCACTGTTAATCAGAGAGCAATTCCAGAGCTGAACGCAACAGCAACAAGACCTTGAAATCATGGAATTCAGCCTGCTGTTTCCAGACAGGGTCTGTTCTACCTTGTTATTCCTGACATACCTGTCTAATCTGCTTTTAATTTGCAGAGAGGGAGTGCTTGAGCAGGCTGATTGAGAAGACTTCTGTCTTTCTAATATTTCACCTTAATCTCCCACGGTTCACATTAGTGGTGGTGTTCCTTGTCCTATCAACCAGGAGCAGAGAGGAAAAATCGTTTTTTTTCCCTCTTGGCTCATTGAAGACTGAGGGGAACTCATTGTTCTTTCCTAGGCAGGATACCCCCTGAGCCCTTTGTGTGTTTTCCAGACATCTTATTCCTCCTAATTTCCTCCAAACTTGCTCCAGTTCTGTGCCTGGCTTAAAATGCAGCACCAAACACTGGATGGGGTGCCTCTGCCTGGGGCCTGAATCAGTGCAGAAGAAATACTCATGTTTTACAGGGATTCTCTTTATGTTTATAGATGTTTAGCTTTTCCCTGTCCAAGGATTCCCAGGAAAGGTGCTGTTCAACTCTGGCTGGGCACATCTGTGGGATGCTCTGTTTACTAAATGATTCTATAAAGCTTCCACTGTTGTTTGTGCTCAATAAAAGTATGAGGTAACATACATAAAATAAAGATTCAAGGGATCCATAGAAGCTTGAAGTCAGTGATACTCAAGTCTTGCACAGAAATAAGCTTGTCACTTGGACACTTGTAGCATCTCCCAACATCGTGGTGCTCCAATGCTACTTGCAGCAGCCCATGGCAAAGCAGGAGAGCTGGTTTGAAGGTCAAGTGCTGCCGAGCCCTCGTTTTCAAGCCAGGCGAGCCAAAGTAATTCTGACACCTCGGCACAAGAGGGTGCAATAGGTCTGGAATAAACCTAAACGCGAGGTGTGCTCGTCCCCTCTGCTGCAAGGGTGCCAGTGGAGTGTGTGCGTGTTGAGGCTTCTCTTGCAAACCCAATACGTTGTGAATTGGGGTAGCTGGAGCTGTGTGCCTTTGCCTCATTATTTTCAAGTCCCTCTCACTCTGGGGATTGCCATAATTATGGTAATTAAGTTCGGTGGGGTTTTAATTATTATATTTGAAAGCATTAGGACTGTAGTTGAATGATGAGGGTGCCAAAATGAGCCTGGCAAGTCATAACTTCAGTTTGCTGTGTTATAAAGGAAAAGCAGCCTTGATTTCCCAGCTTGCTGGGTGTTTTGTTAACCAGATCACTCCCGCTCTCCTGAGGCCTCAGACGCCAGGAGCTGTCCCTGAAGGAGCAATCAGGCTTTATAAATAGCAGCTTTAACAAGAGCATCACTGCCAGATGCTGCTGCAGTAAGGCAGAAACTCAAAGGAAACTCCCTCATTTGGGGGCAGCCGGGTTCCCATCCATTCTCTAGGACATCCCCCTGCTTGTGACATTCCAGAGAAGCTGTTAGGATGCCTGCAGATGGGGTCACAAGCACATTCCCATGTTTCTCAGATGCTGGGCTTGCCAGCAGCTCCTCCTGATATGCTTTGTGTTTACTACAGGAGTTCAAGATCTGAGATTGATCTACTGCTTTCACTCTTACACAGAAACAGTAGTAACTCCTTTCTGCCTAATTAGCTCTAACCAGTATGTAGCTACTCTCCCTTAGCAAGACAGTGCCTGAGCTGCCTTCTAAGCATCCCCGAGTATTTAGCAACAATTGGAAGGGGTGGACCAGGTTCTTTCCTTTCCTGAGGAATTAAAATGCTTTCTTGTGCCTATTGCCGGTTCTCTTGGTGGGTAAGAGCAGCCATTGGAACCAATTAAGCGAGTGGTGCACAACATACTCCAGTTTTTAGGTAAGCAGAGGATTTTAAAGTGTAGGATAGATGTGCAAGTCTTCAGTAAGGCATTATTGAAGTACTGTGCACCAAGGTCTGTATCAGAATAGAGTCAGAAGTTACAATCTTGCCTTTCAGATGTCTAGGTAAAGCATTAAGGACAAACTGATGCTTCCACTGCTGGGATTGCATGAGGATGCAGACGTCTTTGTGAACAAGCTGTAGAAGACTCTCCAGAGGGTTTGGAGACAAGAAGCCACATAAGCCCTGGTTGTCTGTCCCATTATTGCCTTGTTCTGAGCACTGCCTGTCCTTTGCTGCTAATGTTCACAGACCAGCACAGTTGACATGGTGAAAGTGACCTCAAAGCATGCTTTGGTAAGAAGAGAGGATCGGGAAGAGGGACATAGAAGAGCTCTTCAGGGTTTGGGCAAGTCAGCTGGGGTCAGTGTCAGTTTTACCTCGGAACTGAAGCATGGTTAAATACTGCTCTGGGTATGTGCCTTACTCAAGATCTGAGTTTTCTTGTAGCTTCTCACATATGATCACCTCTTGAATGAGGAAGTACTTTGGGTGCAATGACAGGGGACTGCTTAAGTGCTGGGGATGGAAAGGAAGAGGCCCATATTGCTGTGGAAGCAATTGACTGCATATCACAAGAGTTTTTTTCCTAGCATACTTTCTGCCTCATGTGTTTGGTCTCCCTTAAGCCTTAACGTACAAGCTGTGTATTTCTTGCTCTCACACCAAAGGCTTGGAAGTACAAGGCTTGGGATGGCAAGAGCAATCTAAGCTTACATGCTTCCACCTGTAGGCACTCTGTGCATTAAGAATGTGTTGGTGCATCCCCATGCTTTTTTTTTTTCCAGAGAAGTGCAGATTTTGTGATTTTGGTAGCTGTTTTCTGGCTGATTTGAATGCATTCCATATTGTGCAAGCTATGTGATTTCTTGTTTTCTGACTATGCCTCTTCTAACTCTAATTTTCAGGTTTCTAAATAGGGGAAAAAGGAATCATGTGGGGAGTCATCTCTAAAAAAGGAAGATCAGGCTCTTTCACATCTGGAGTGCTGTTTCTCAGTGAAGTCACTCATATTGAGGTTACCTGATTCTCAGCATGTGGCATGTTAGGCATTAAACATTAGAAGCACAGTATATCCCCTGTCTATACTGTGATCCTGTACCACAGGGTATGTAAACACATCACCCCATGGGTGGAAATATTTGGCTAAGGAACACTTATTTACAATCCTTAAATACATGCAAGGAGTGCAGCCTGTGCTAAGCAGCAGCTTCTGTACGTCTTTGTCTACAGGAGGTTATCAAAAGGCTGAGGAAAATAAATCTCCCTCCAAGCTTTCATCTGAAATGGGATTTATGAATCTATATGTATAACATTTGAAAGAGGTTTCCAGGCTTTCTGCTTTCCAGTTGGCTTCTGTGAGCATTTTTGGGAAGATGCTGCCAACAGAAGCACATACATGTCTCCTCGCTCATAACCACTGCACTGTGTGGACTGCTCTGCTGCTGGGACAAACAGGAGTGGGGATGACCAGCTGGGTCACCACAGAGCTCTGAGAGCATCTTGAGTTAATCCAACCATTCTCTGCCTTAACTTCATGAGTGTGTGCATCAGTGATGTCTCCTGCACAGGAGGTACTTGCTGTGGGATCTGGATCTGTTCTTAGCTCCTTGGGATGGGGTTTCCTGTCCTCCTGCCTGTTGTGGAGTCTGTTACGCAGGACAAAACCAAAGATATGAAACTTGTGTCTTTGTGCTTAAAGTCTTTATGTTGAATGAAAGTGACTCCACAAAGCGCAGGGCTGGAAGATGAGGTAGTGTGTCACTTAAATCATTGTTTCTGTTCTTCACAATGACCTATTCTAATGCATTTGGCTCTGAAGTGCAATTCCTGATTGTGGTGCATAGGGATGAGGTGACCTACAGAAACTAGTACAAAGATTTGGGAGCTGCTGGTATTTCCTAATGGGAATTGCCCTGAGGAAGGGGAGACAATGTAGATACTGAACTTGTAGGCGCCACTGACTGAACTGGGTGTTCCTCGAGCAGCAGAAATCTCAGGTTAGGACTTTTGCTCTTGGAAAACTGAGTAGAGCAGTTCCTTGGTTTAGTGCAGAGCAAATGACAGCGCAATCTGCTTCCACAGACCTGGAAAGCTTTTGAGAGAAATGGGGAGAAACGTGTTGGCAGTTCTTCAATTTTTGTCACAAAGAATTGTATAGTTCATGAGTGGCATCTGACTCTTCTTCTGACTTTGCCTCAGTCTTCATGGCCCAGATTGAAGCAATTTTAGCTGGAAAGTTGCTAATTGTGCCTCTTAGTTGCCCAGAATTGCTGTCGTAGTCCAGGAGTGTAACCTCTTTCAAATTCTCCTTGTGTTCTACTTTGTTCTTGTCTGCTTTTCCTTCTGGTTTACTCTGCTCCCTGACTTAGAGGTGTTGTTAAGCCTATCTAGTTTAGGCTAAGCTGCCGTTTTGGTGACAGGAAGCAAACACTTGTAGTCACCCATATTTACTGGGTCCAGTTTCCATCTGTCTTTATGTGGAAGTCCATGATGTTTTTACAGTCTCAGACTGTAGCACAAGATGCTCGTTTACACCTCCTGCAAAGACCTTATGTGGTGCTGTGATCGACATCATTGTTGGTGCAGATCTGTGAAGCCAGAGTGCCTTTGCCCTGTGGTGCTTGCTGCTCACCACACTTGAGAAATGCAGGAGGACAAGGAGTGCTCTTTGCTTTCACAGTGGAACAGCCACCTGAAGTCCCTTCCCTCTCTGTGAAACCCATCTCCTCTTTGGGGTGAACTGCTCACGCTAAGCAGAGGCTTTCAGTGAATCCTCTATTCCATGTCTGAGCACTTCAACTTGAGCACCCCTTAGGTGCAGAAGGTCTCTATGGGCTCTTGCTAGGCAGCAGCTGCATTCCCTGTTTGCCTCCTTATACTGTTCTTGGCACCACCAGTTCCTGTGGCACTTGAATTCCGTATTCAAATGGAAGGTGTGTGGCACAGCATCTCTCTGAGAAAGGGAGCATTGGGTGGGTGAGCCCATCCTAGTGCAGGGCTCCAATTGTGCTGCTTCACAATACCTGTACAGCCTGCACCCTGTCTCTTGCCCCCTACTTTGTGTCTTAGGAGCAGAAGGAGGTGGGTGGGAGAAGAAATTTTCTCGTGAATCCCCAAGCTCTGCTTTGGAAGAATAAGAGGATGAGGGTAATTAAAGGGTGCTGCCCAGGTGATGCCAGTTTATGGTGGGTATTTCCTGACTGCTTCAAGCCCTCCACCTACTATTTCTCCTGCCCTTTAACCTAAACCCCAGTCTTCCAAAGCTTGACAAAATCCCTGAAAGCCTTTTTTGAGTATGCAAAATATTCTTGGCATATGCTAAAAATACACTGAGTGCTAAAATTATACAGCTCTTTCCAGAGAATCTTCCTAATTTTTTTAGATTTAGTACATGTCAAGAACTGATTTAAAGGTTATCTCATTTCCTTATGTTTGTATAAAAAGAAGTGCTGAAGGCTAACGTTTTGGCAAGTGCTTGCTATGGGTTGTATGCTTTGTGCTTGCTTGGTTTTATAGATAATGGTGGGTTTCATCTTATGGAAGCAATTAAAATGGAGTTTTGATTTGAGAAATGAGGGTTATAACAGTTCTTGGGCCTATGGATAAATACAGCTCCTGAAAAGGCAAGTATGGGCTTTGTTGGAGTCTTTAACTGGAAAATCAAATCTGTGTCAGTTTTTGTCTCCCTGCCTTTTTAAGCCTACAGACTGTAGGATGTCTTTCCAGTGGCTTGGATTCCTGTTGTATGACATCTGGCTGCACAGGTGTGGTAGAGGAATAGCTGATTCCTGATGGCAAGAAATGTGCATCTGAGTTGAAGTCATTACTGAGCTGCAGCCTTTAGCCTTGAGCTCCTCAGTACCGCCTGTGTTTGATGCACAGATGTTCTGTCCCCCTGAGCAGCTTAGGTGAGAATGTAAGATATGCCTTTGTTAGTGTGAATAGCAAGAGGAACAATCGGGGTACTTTTGAACTTGGTACTGACCCTTTGCAAACAGATGTGATGTTGCATAGAAGGGAAAGAGGAAGGCTTCCCTTCAACACAAGCTTGCTGCAGCTCTCACTGAGCTGAGCCGGGCAGTGGAACAAGAGCAGGGGCTACAATGATGAGGCATATTTGAAGGCATGGGTTGGGTTTGTTTCAGTGAACCAGATTTTACTTTCAGGGTGGATCTGGAGTATAACTCCATTTGTCTTAATGGAGATGTAGTCCCGGTTTACAGTGGTGGTGGAGACGAAGGAAAAGTTATGCATAGAATGGGTGGGTGGTGTGGAAAATCCTCTCTTTGTTTTCCCTTCTCCTTGCAGAGTTTTCAATGAGAAATGTTGTAGCCAGCAGCTCCCAGTCTGCCAATGCAAATTAGACAAATTAGAGGGTAGATGAACTAATTATTCTAATGCCACAGTAGCAATGCTGCAGTTCAAGTTGCAGAAGGCGTTCCATTGCCAGCTCTATTCTTCACAGTTACCTTTTAATTGGTGATGCATTTGTATATAAATCAAGGCAAGAAAGCCTCCAGCCTTTTGTTTTAGAGTTAGGAAAGAAATGCTTCAGTGGGTGTTGGACTAGAAGGAAAGAGGGACCCTTTGCAATGATCAGAACAGATGGTAATGCCCCACGAGGGGGCTATTTGTAAGACTGGAAATTCTTCTTTAGTCCTCATAGTGGAATAGGAGTTAGATACGCATCTGATAAATAGGCTATTTGAAATCAGTGTTTGGGGAGATGAGGAAGTGCAATGTGCAGCTGGCAAGTTAAATCTCATCCTGCTTCACTTCTTAGAACAGACAGTCACCAAGTGAAGGGCTTTATTGCAGTTATTGTAGTAATAACTAATAGACATACCTGTATGCATATGTAGATCTCCCTTCAGAGCACAGCTGCAGGAAGAAGCCATGCAAGGAGATAGTTTGCATTTGCAGTGCTTTGGAAGAGATTGAAATTCTCCACATCTTTCAGGAGCTTTGATGTGCACTTTAGGTGTAAACTAAGTTTCACCTTGTAATGAAAACTCCTCTGTAAATAATCTACTTGTAATGTTCTATTTGAGAGGTGTTATGGCCTCAAAGATGAGAAATGTATTTGAAATGTAGATCTATGCTATAGCTGTGATACTGACCTGTGCATGTGCTAAGTTATCTTATCTGTGTTCTCTTAGCAGGCTTTGATAAAGGAAATTATTAAGGCAAGTGGGGTCTGTGGAACTTCACCTATCTCTCTATGGAGAGCAGCTTATATATACACATGCATAATGAAACAGTCATCTTGGAACCAGTAGTTTTTCTGGAAGGTGGGTTAAATGACTGCAGTGTGGGGAAAACCTGGATGGAACATGACATTTCCCCTCCAACTGGGACCTCAGTGGTTTTGTTTGGCTTTTCCAAGAGGCTTTGGAGGGATTTGAGAGCTGCTTAGTGACACCTCTGGAGCATCCATTTGTTTGCCCAAAGAGGGGGTAAGTACCCCATCCCTGGCAGTGTTCAAGGCCAGGCTGAACAGAACTTGGAACCTTCTAATGTGAGGGGTCTCCACACATGGCAGGGGGCTGGAAATGGATGATCTTAAGATCCTTTCCAACCCAAACCATTTTAGGATTCTATGAGTTACCTTGGGGCAAAAGCACTGGAGCCTTGCTGAATGGGAATGAGATTATAGATAAAGTTGGGACTGTCACATCTATTTAGGGTGCCTGTACTCAGCCCATCCTACTTATCAGGGCATGGGAGGTGGTAATTATCTTGGTAGCTCAGTGGGCAGGGAGCTACTGCTCAAAGCGGGCAAAAGGCCTAGAGGCTGCTTTCAAAATGGACATGCTCTTGTGGCGTCCTGGTGAGCCATGGCTTTTCCTCAAGAGAATAATGAACAGCTTGGCAGCTCTGTGAATACTTTACCTAAAGGAAAAGCACCCAGAGCCTCTTCTGCTCCTGGGAGCTTCACATTGCCTTCAGCAGGAAGGACAGTTAATTTAAGTATGCATTTGATAGATGTCTTCCAAATCAAAACATCTTGCATGAATGTGATTAAATGAAATTCCTCAAGTATGTTCTTGCCATCTGGAACAACTTTTCCATATTTTGTTGTCTCATTGACTTTTTGAAATTGAACTGAAAATGCGTTTTCACTGCTTTTTTCTTTTGGTAATGTTTAGTTTTCATCCCCGCTGCACTTCCAGAAAAATCTGCAAATCATTTTGGAATAAGTATTCAGGGGAGGGAGCCCTTCAAAGCCAGAAGGCAATCCTGATGGGTGCTGGAGGCCTGCACTACACTGAGGTGCCATTTCATCCTGTCCCTGCCTCCAGCGGCCCTAGGGCTCTATGGTTTTAGTTAAGAAGTCCTTCCTATCCAATGACTTATCCTCAGAGTGAGATGGGAAAGGATGTGATGCCCATAGCCCAACCAGGTAAAAGTAGTCCCCAAAGAAGCAGAAGATGAAGTAGCCCCTGCTTGGGATCTGAGTTGCATGCTTGTGCTGGGCTATCCTATTGGGAACAGCTGCCTTCCTCAGTCTGCTTCTGTGAGAATCAGGGTCAAAACATTCTGTGTATGAATTCCAACATAAAATACGAATGATCTCCTAAATGCATGGTCAACTTAGGGCTTGTTGAGACTTGCAGCAAACAAGAAGTGCATAAGCTCAAGGCTCAGCTAAGCAGAGATGAAATGCCAAAGCAGGATTTGGGGGTACAAAGGTGTAGATCACCCCACTTGTTGCCTTTCAGTGATCTGTTTAAGCATAGCAATAGGGAGAAATTGCTACACACATACTGCTGTGCGTGTGTTTTAGGGCAAGACAACACTGCAGATGTGCTGGGTATGGACTGAATTAGCTGAACCTGGCTTCTCACATAGCTGCCTGAGAGCTTCAAATTCACCTGGAGTGTTTGGTGCTCACTTTAATAACATCTTATTACCTAAATTACTTTAAAATATGTAATTTTGTATTGTCTCAAGTTATTTGTTCCTTATGAAGTTTTGCCATAGGTTATTTTCAGTAAAAGGCAATGCTCCTGGCCCCAAAACTTGCTTTGACTTGGAAATAATCTATTGAGACACATAGAAATCAGGCATTTAGTAGATAGAAAGTATTGAGGGGTTCTATCCTGTACCATAAGTAGCTATTTATGTACTTCTCTGTGACTTACTCTTTCTGATGTGAATAACTTACAAAAATAGTGATGAGGGAAGACTAAATAAGGAGAAATACAAGCATCGTAAAGGAATAATCCAAAAGTGTGGCTCAACTGGAACTGCTTGCAATTTACAATGTCTATGGGTTTAGGCAACTTAAACATTTAAACCACAAAGTGAGCAACGTCTGGCTGGAGAGTGCTTTGGCTCGAACCTTGAACCTCATGTAGTCAAGTCTTGTTTGAATTTGAGTCTTGGCTTAAATCTGATCCTAGTGAAGACAGTAGCAATGTCTCCATTGCTGTATGCCTGTCCACATAAAACTGGGCCAGTGCTTGCAAGATCCTGTTGATGTTATAGAAAAATGTCTTTTATTGTGTGACGGAGAAATGACTCTAATATCTAATACCATTAATTTCATTTAACTTTTGGCACTTAGTTCACTCATGCTGGGTGGTGGTTACCTTGGTGTCCTACTGTAGCCATAAACATTGGAGATTCACATTCTGATGCTCTGGAAGGTCCTTTTGGAAGATGCTTTGCCCCTACGCTAAATGAAGGAATCTGAGGAGCTGTGTGGTTCTATCCAAAGTGGTCTGCAGCTCATGACCATCCTGGACGGGCAGTGGAGAAGGGGATTTTTCTACTAGAAATGAGGTACTGTTGCCACATGAGGAGGCATCTTTTGCTCACTCCTCAGTCTCTTCCCTCTTGAAATGGATACATATAAGGCAAAACTTTTGTGAAAGTGTTGGCCTACCCTCCATTGACCGCAGTGGGAGGAGGGTGAGTACTTCTCACATTCCCACTCAAAGGTCAAGCAGCTTCCTTTCTTTTCCCCTGAGCCCTCACCATGGATCTGTTGTGAAGAAACTGATGAGAAAATGTCCCTGTATCCGACTTGTTGCTCATGGTGGTGGTGCTGGAGCTGTGCTGTCATGTTGTCAGGTCCCAGCTTGCATTTGCTAACTTAGCTTCTAGGAAACCTACTTGTGTCCTATCAATAGAGATGGCCAAGAATGGCTTGATCAGAAGTTGGCTATTTGAAGTCTCCTGTTTGAAGGCATTAAGCCAGTTGGAGTCATAAGTTTTCCAGAACATACTCATCAGAAAGTTTCCTCAGGTTTGAAGCATCTCTGTGGCAGAGTTATTGGCTTGGGAAGACAGACAAATTGCAACTGCTTGTCTTAAAGCATATTGAAGCATCTGTTGTCAATCATGTCAGGCACAATTTTACCCCCATGCTAAATCTCTTGCGGAGTTTTCTTTGGGATTCCACCAGGGATGTGGAATGAAGCTAAATGTCAAAATGATGGAGTGTTTAGTTGAAGGTGAATTGTTCTTTAGGCAGTCGTATGCAAGTGGACTGACGTCTGTGGGACAATAAAGCCAGAGAGCACAGTGTCCCCCTTCTCTGCCTTCCCCTCCCTCTCCTCGAGGTCCTTACTGCAGAACAGAGCGGAATGGGAAAATACTGGAGCATAAAATCCTCCTTTTAAAGGCTTAAAAACCCCCAAGTTACTTATTTATGTTCCTAAATTTGGGTTTAGGTGTCAATGTTGAGCACTTCTCTTGGAAAATACGGGCCTCAATGGATAGGCTGTAGGTTGGTGTTTTTAAGCTGCAGAAAGATGAAGTGGGATTCTGTTTACCAGCCTGGCAGGAATAGGGTGGCAAAGCCACAAAAGGGAAGGAATGTTCCATCATTTGGAGGGTGACATCATTTGGAAGTCAATGAATGATCTCCTACATTGAGGAACTTGCATCAATGGCTGTTAATGGTTCTTTGCCAGATCCTGCCAAGCAGGGGCTGGATTAATGTAGTCATTGTTCTAGATTTATTATTCCCTTTTTAATGCTCTTGCATATTCCAATGGAGCAGAGGCACTATGCATGGTGGGAAGTGCAGGGATCTGACTAAGGGGTTGCATGGCATGCACTGAAATTCCCAGCCTGTGTTGTGGTTTTCTTCATTGAAAAGAAAGATTTAGGCTGAATGGAGGGAGGTTCTTTGAACCTTTAACCATTCTTAGACCTTCTCTAAGGTCTTTTTTGAAGGCTTAGGTACCACCTGGACCAAACTGAACTCCTTTACCAAAGCTCCCTGAAAACCTGGGGAAATTCAGTCCCAACCTGGACCTCAACTTTGTGGCTTCATCCCTTTGCCAGATAAAGCTAGCATTTATAAGCAGTACAAGTAGCTAGAATTTCCCTGTCAGTTCCTATTAGAAGACCTTGACTTTAGTAGATTTGAACTTTGCCAGACTTGTACTGTGGAGCTGATGTTTTCCATGCTTGGTTTTTTTGGAAGTTGAAGTTAATATGGCTCATGTGTCTCATTGCAAGGGATGGGACTGGAAAATCCACTGTTGTGCTCATGTGCTCCTTTTTCAGCTAAAAATTTTAGAAGCAGGGATTTTCCTGGTCTACGGGATTCATTGAGATGTCAGCATTCTTCATTTACGGCACTGGTGACTTCATTGAGAGCTGGAAGTTGGGCCTCATAGTGTGGATGGAGCTGGTTTACACCTTACTCCCCCTAATATCTGTGGGGTACACACGAGTTCTGCTAGTGTGACTGTTGGAGTTCTGGAATAGCGAACTTCTTAATGTTTGCCTATAGGGCGCTTGAGTCTTCCTTACTTACAACTTTCACTTCGACTCTGGATTCCAGAAGTTTGAGAAGGTGGCTTGTATCTTGCAAACTGGATGTAAAATGTGAGCTGGAGCTTTTTTGGTTTGGTGATAGGAAAGTAATAAGGGGTTTGTAGCCATAATCAGGATTTTGCTTTGAAAAGTGTGTGTGTGGCCTGAAAACCTGCTTGGGATTTGCATAGTTTCTGACTTGGTTATGTGTTTTGGTGTTAGTTGAATCCACTTTACATCTCTAATAACTTTGGAATAGCATCTTGCTTAGGACAGTTCTGAAATGGATTTGAACCATGTTGCGTTCACTTCTGTTTGTAGGTTATATTGCTGAGGGCACGCACTTCTGTAAATGCAAAGAAGCAATGGAAATAAGAAGGAAATGAACTTATTTGAACTTTCATGAAAGAACTTAAGCCCCATTTAACTTCTTTGACATGGGAATTGACTGCCCAGGTCCCTTCTTATGCAGTTTGGATAAATGCTCCTCTCCCTAATCACAGCAGAGATCAGCCACTAGTTCACTGTATGTAAACTGTGTGCCTAAGGGCTTACATGAAGGGTGAACGTGGGGGAATGATGTTCCTAGTCACAAAGCAATTACGCTAATACATTCTGGAAGAGGATAGAAAGGAAAAGGGATGTCCTTTGGCCGGCAGTTTCCATTCCAGCTCTGTACATTATATGAAATGCTGGCTTTGCACCATACAGCTTTTCTCCTCCACTGTCATTCCTCTACAGTGCTCTTTAAAAGCTGAGAATAATTTGCCTTAGCATATGTGAGTTTATTTTTGATGTAATTACATGTCCCATCATGTTAACTTTGTGCAAAGGTTGAGCCTATTGTCCTTAGAAACCCAAAGTGATTATCATGGGTTTGTTTTGTTACACAATTGTTTAAAGTAGAAGAAGTTACCATCATTGTTTCTTGAGTCCAGCTGTGTTTATGGATTAAGATCTACTGACTCAAATATTTACAGTGCTTCAAAAATGATGAGAACATGCAGTGCTGGGGGGTTTCCATATGCTGCTTGCACTGAGAGACTTCTCCATAACTGGAAAAGGAGTCTTGGACCAGAATAGTTTAGTAAAAGACTATCAGGTACATCTTGTATTTATCTGAGCCACTTCTGTCTGTCACTCTGGTGTGTAGAGGCAATTCCAGGTTTCCAAGAGAGAGACCAGAGCTCTGGCTGTGATGGGAGTTATGGCCTAAACCACGACAGATCCTCTGGAAAACCTGCCCCAGCTTGGGCACTGAGCCCTGGAAGTCACATTTTACCTCGGGCCACCCCAGTTCTGTTTTTTTGGTGTGGGTCATCTGCATCTGCTTCTGCAGTGAGGATGTATGCAGGGATAACAGCCATTTACAGCTGGATCAGGGCAGCTCCTGGGAAGCCTGTGGACCTCTTCAGAGCAGATTTGTATCTTTTTGGCTAAGACAAACTGAATTGCTCTTGTGTATATGTTGTCATTATGGACCAGGTCTTTCTGATGTGAGGAACTGATGCTACACACAGAAGAGCTGTATTTCTTGCGCAAGCCCTCAGGATTTGAAGCCCTGTGGTGCGGCTCAGCAGCATGGCTCTGTGAAGGGGGACACACTGTTCATGCAAGTCCCGGATTTGAGCATGTGCCTATAAGCCCATATTTGCTGCTCAAATGCATTCTCATGCAGGGTGGGAGTCTGCTGACACTGAAGCCATAAGCCAGTATCAGATGGCAGGGGGATTAGGAGGGAACTTTCCCTCTTGACTAACTGTTCTGTAGCTGCCTGCTGCAGAGCTGTTGTGTTTTTCCTTTGTAGCACTGAGTACCAGCTACTGTTGACAGCGGGGCATTAAATTTGTTGGGCCACTACTCAGTCACCATGGCAATTCCTATGCTTCAGAGAGGGGAGAGGAAGGGACATGAGAGGTCATTGTACTTTGCTGTGCTTTCCTGTAAATAGAGCAGGGTGAGTTGGTTGGAAGAGCTGAATCATCAGATCTTGTCCTGAGCTATTCCAATGCACTCTATCCGGACTCAGGCTGTCACCCTCTGCCACACTGCTCAGGCTCTGGGTTGGTGTTACTTGCACAACAGACCTCGTGTTGTATTTGGCACCTCCTTTGTGTTTTCTGTCCTAGCAATAAGTTACCCACCATTTTGCTGTCATTCATAAAGCACGAGCAAAAAACCATGGAAGGCAGGTGAGATGCATGCCTAGCTTACCAAGACACTGCCTCGTATCAGTGTGGAGGCTCCGGGACTGGAGTCTTGTAGGCTCTTTCATGGGGGTGTTTCTTGGTCCTAATTGCACATCAGTTTTAAACTTGAGTGCAAGTGTCCAGGGTGGTCTTTGTGTTTACTAAGGCCTTAAATTGGGTTACACAAGCATTCACGTTACGTTCAGGTCTGAAACTACAAATATCTTTGTTACTGTGGTAAATGAGATTTTTTTGCTGTCTACGGAATCATAGAATCAATCAGGTTGGAAAAGTCCTTTAAGCCTGTCCAGTTCCCAGCACTGCCAAGGCCACCACTAACCCATGGCACTGAGGGCCTCATCTACAGTGTGTGAACACTGCAGGGACGGTGGCTCCAGCCCTGCCCTGGGCAGTTCCAATGCTGAGCACCCTTTGGGGCA
>JANRGW010037157.1:16247-48128 GCA_024733675.1 Psilopsiagon aymara
GTGGGTGTCATCTCCCTCCATCACCTCCTCACATCTTCCCTTCCTTGAGCTTCCTGTTGGCCTTGGCTGCTGTTCCTAATCCCAGTTTTCACCCAGGCTCCCTTCTCCAGGGACAAGTAGGAATTTTTGGGGTTCTGCTGCCCTTTCCATGGGGCTGTGCGTGGCTCTTCTCCCCAACCCTGCATGGAGCAGCAGCAGCAGCATGGAACCTGTCATTGCCTCTCTTCTGTGAGACAAATTACCTGCTTTAGTGGCATAATTAGGCCAACTTGGTAGGAAATGGGAAAGCAAAACAACTCTGAGTTTCTTGGTCTGTCTCCACCTTTTCTCTTGCTCCTGCAAGGCACTGACTTGGCGAAAAGTCTCCTGTGGAGACCTGCTGAAGCCACAGCAAAGCTCCACAGGAAGCAAACCTGGAGGAAGGGGATGGAAGGAACAGGGCTGGAGCAGAAAGTGGCTTGTTCCTTGTTCTGAGATGGGTCTTTCTCCAGCTCCTCTTGCACATGGAGAGCCAGAGTCCTTTTATGGCCCGCAGAGAGCTGAGTGCTGCTCTGAGCTAGGTGTGACTTGCATTTATAGCAGAAGGCAGCAAATCCTGTGACAGATGCTGCAGTTCATTACTCAGCTGGGGACCAGCTCTGCCGTGAGCAACTTGAGCTCATTGCTTGTGCTATGAAGTGTTTCTCCCAGCAAGACCCACTGCCAGCCCAGGCCCTTGGGCTGGAGCATCAGACCCTTGTTGGGCCACTGTGAGCTTTCAAGATGCAAATGGAGACCTTGAACCTGATTTTCCTGGGTTGTGGGAAGCCAGCATGAAGGGTGGAGAGCTGCGATGGGCACATCAGTGCTGCTGAGGGGATGGGTGATGGCTCTGGGTGGTCTCAAGGGGTCACTGGATACCACAGGGAGAGGTGGAAGCATCCTCAGCTCTGCAGCTAGGGAAGGACCAGCAGCAGAGTGGAGCTGGAAGCACCAAGTGCCTGGTTTCCCCTCAGTGCAGCCATCCCTGTGGTTGGGGGCACATCCCATGGTGAGGGTCTCACCCCAGCTCTGATGTTCTCTGTATGGCCGAGCGAGTCAATGGCAGATTGTGTTGAAACCTCACTTCAGTGGCGGAAGCTGCAATTAGCATTTAATGAAGCTTCTGGCTTTTATTTTTAGGTAACCTCCGATTCCCTGACTGTGTAATTTAGTTCTCCATTGCTTGGAGATAATTAAAGTATGTCACTATAATTTGCATTTTTTAAAAGCCTGTAATTATGTTTTTATTGAGAATAAAAAAGGGGGGGGAGGGGGAGATGAAAACAATGTTAGGGGCGGAGGAGGCTTTGGATGGGCAAGGGGGACTTCTTCCAGCTTGAAGGCTTAGGAGATCTTCCCAGCTTGCTGTGTAGATTGGTGACCACGAAGGGCTCCTGTATTAGTGTTTGTAATAGTCAAGTGCAGTGATTCAAGTGGAGGTGTGAGAACTTTGGGTATCATAGAATCAAACAGATCGGAAAAGACCTTCAAGATCATCAAGTCCAACCATTCCTCAGCACTGCCAAAGCCACCATTAACCCATGGCACTGCGGGCCTCATCTATGTGGTTTGCGAGCCCTTGCAGGGATGGTGACACTAGCACTGCCCTGAGCAGCCTGTTCCAATGCCTGAGCACCCCCTCTGTGATCATATTATCCCTAATATCCAGTCTAAACCTCCACACAAGCCCTGATCATGTTTAGCTGCAGTGTATCTGAGGGGTGTGCGGGCTTCATGAAGTACCAGGGCTGCTTCTGCCTCCTTGGTTGTGGTCTTGGCATCATTCTCCTTCCAGCACCAGAAAAGGGGAAGCTGAAGCCTGCAGGCTCCATGTGGGAGCTGCCCAAGATGGGCTCAGCCTGAAGCAGAAGAGCCGAGGTCCCATCCCAGCCCCCAACCCTCTGATCCTTTGAGGTTCTGTTCAAGGGGTCCCTGTGACAAAACACTCTTTGCTGATGCAGGGCTGAGGATCTGTCCTTCCTGCACAGCAGCAGATGAATGGGGAGGGATTAAAAGCATCTTAAAAAGCAGGACTTAAACATCTTAAAAAGCATCATTAAAAGCAGGACTGTGCTGCTGCTGGGGATGCTCCTTGCACCCTGGGCCATGTTTGCATCTGTAAACGCTGCTGCTGGGTGTCAAACAACCCACATCCTTCCAAATCCCCCTGGTGCTGTCTAACACTGACCATGCCAGCTACAGCATCCTGCCTGTGTAATGCTGAGCGTGGCCTTGGGCCAAGCATTGCTTCCAGGCAGCCCAGTGGAACTGCTTCCCTGCAAACTGGTCTGAGATGGAAGTGTGGCTGTTGCAGGAGGAACTGCTCACCTCCAGTTCACTGCCTGGAAATTGGCTGTTGGAGGGAGTTGAATAACACATAAATTCAAGATAATTGATTGGCCTGTGGCCAGTTCACAGCCAGAGTGAGCTGAAATGATTTGAATTGTTGGCTTTTTCGTTAAGTTAGTCTTGCTCAAAAATATGAGTGCTAAGAGGTTACATCTAGTTTAGAACATACTTCATTCATTAAAACGTTGATCTTCTCTGCTGCAGAGTTCAGCTCTGATCCCAGGCTTTATTTCTTATCTAAATGCAAAGGTTTCTTGCCAGAAATACAAAGCAAGAGGGAAAAAAAAAAAAGGTAGAATAAAATCTTGGTGCTTAGGAAAAGTGATTTGATGAACAGAGCTTGGTGAAGGACTGGCTCAGAGCCGGAACATGCTGCAGTTTGAGCCGACATCCCCAGTGCCACGTGCTATATGGGCACTGGGGATGCCCACTTCCTTCCTGCCCATACGGGGATGGAGCTATGAGGGGCCCACAGTGCTCAACATGTCCCGGAACCTGCCAGCAGCATCCTGGGGTCCCTGCAGCCACCTTTAGCGCAAGGTACCTGTATGCTGGGATGCTGTGCGGTCTGGTGCAGCATCTGCAAGACAGAAGTCTGGGGCTGGGGCAGAAGTGATTTGTGTGCAAGTGTGTCCTTAGGCTGCGCATCCGTCCCGCAGATGCCTGCTCTGCTGGTGCTGAGCTGCGCTGGGATCAGCTCCTGCAGCCTATTCGTGTCCCTCCCTGCTGTGCAGAGCCCCCTCCCCAGCCGGTGTCACACCGCCTTCCTGCAGAGCCTTTGTTGCCTGCTGGGAATAACAAAAGGAAGGAGCAGCACTTAAACCCCAATAAAACCCACACACCACCATCAGCTTTTGTACTGGTTGCTATGGGAACCCTATACGTGCACCGGAAACGCTGGAGTATGCAAATGAGCTTCTTAATTAGTTCTCCTCTGTCTTTCATGCTTGTGGTGCAGCGGTTTGATCATTAGATGAACATGCCACCTAATTATCAGCAGCTTAACCAACACAGGCTGGGGTGACCCTTGGGAGGGTGTCTGGGGAGCTGGCTGGTGGGGCTGGGATGCTTCTCCAGTAGCTTCCCCGCTGGTGGGAGATGCAGGATGGTTTCTGGTGCCTTTGGAAGGGAGCAGCGAGGTGGGTCCGTGTCTCCAGCCTGCTCCTGCCTTGCTGGAGAGAGCTACCCCGATGGGGTACCTGGAGCAGCAGGACTGAGCTCCGCATCTGGCTGTGGGGAGCTGGTGAAGAGCTGGCTGGAGACCCCAAGCACTGAGCCCCATCGTGCTGTGGGGCTGGCTGCAGTGTCACCCTGCCTCTCTTGGCCTTGGGGTTGAACTCGCTGCCTGCAGTGCAGGGAGCTGGTTTTGCAGAGCCAGATGCCAGCTGGGTGCCTGTGTGAGCTCTTGCTGTAAAAGCTGTGAGTTTTTCCACCAAACAAGCTTCATTAATCGTCTAATAACCGGATTAATTAAGGACACTGAAAGTAAACAGCAAGAATGTAATTTGCCTCTGATTGCCATGTAATTGTGGGAGTTTGGTCCTATTTGCATAAGCAGAAAGTGTTGTTGACAGAGACACTGGGGCGGAGAAGAACAGTTTATGGAGGACGAATGTGTCCTTGGGGTGTGCAGACCCCTTCAGCCATACTCTTTGTTGCCTTTGGTGCTGCCTGCCTGTGTTTTTCTCTGTGGTTGTCTGTCTTCTTCCAATTAGCCAACTCTCCTGCTATTTGTGGCGCTTTCTGACCTATTTGCTTGGGCAAATGTTGATGCTCCAAAGAGACTGGCATATCAGCTTGGGAACACTCCTGTGTCCTGCAAGACAGCAGAAATAGCTGGGGAGAAACCTTTCCCGAAGGGCTGTCCTGCTAAGTAAGGGTTAGGAGCAGCTCTCCCTTTGATGCTGCTTACTTAGGACGTGGGGATTTTGGTTGTGCTTGGACGAACTTGCTCTTGCAAACCTCAGAGAGCTTCCACTGCCATGAAAGAAGACAGAGACCAAGAGGTGAATTGGGGTCATGCAAAGAGGAAAGCAGATGCTGTGTGCATTGGAGGCAGAGCCAGGGACTGAATACCAGTGTCCAAGTCCCACACCATCTTGTGCCTCTCATGTCCACCCCTCGTCAGCTGGTCTTTTTTCCAGCTCCTCTCCCTTTCCCTGCAAGCGCAGGCATCTGGATGGTGACTAATCTTCCAACTCTCTGCCTCCCATTAGCCCTGAGTGAGCTTTCTTCTTGCGTTTGACCTTGTCAGCACCAGATCTGGGCTGCCTGAGGAATGGGAGTATGGGGTGCTCTGCAAAGATGACTACGCAGTCCCTGCATCCAAACATGCACATGCCCAGAGGGGGGAATTCCAAGGACTAATCCTATTTTGAATGGATTTTGGATTTGAATTGATTTTGAAGAGCCTCAGGGTTTTATTTTTCTCTCTGACAGGCACAGCTTGATGGAAACCTGTAACATGGTGGGATGCTTTCAGGAACAGCCTAGAACATCTATACCAGGCATGGTTTCTAAGTGTATCCCTTTATATCCCCTCATGGTGATGATGAGGTCTGTATGCTCCAGCTATTTCAGCCTGTTCTTTATGTGTAGATGGACTTGGATTTAATCAGTGCGTGCTGTTTGCTTGAGACAGGTCCCTGCTGCTCACTTGTGTGTTGTACACTCGAGCAGGATGAGAAGCGGGGAATACAACCCTTTAAGCAGTTGTTGTAGAAGAGAGCTTGCTGACAAAATGAATGGGGTTTGGTTTTCTAGCAGATCGCTGGTGACAAGTATCTGTGAAGGAAAATGGGGACTCGGGCCTCCCCTGCCTGTCTGTGGGCGTCTTTCCCATCAACCTTTTGTTTCCTTGCAGTATCTGAAGGCTTTGGGCCAGTTTTCCATAGCTTTAAGTGCCATACCTGTCCTGAGCAGCTGCCAAACTCCACTCATCACAGATCGGGAATTGTTTTTCCTCTTCTGGAAACTTGAAGCGTTTAGAAAGAAATCAAGTCTTCCTTTGAAATTCAGTAGGGAGAGGGGTGGAAGGAAGGTAGCCTGTTTATTTTGTGCTGCCTTTCTGTAAGCTGCTCTAAACAACCTGTCATCATATCTCCTGTGAAGCAGTTGAGCAGGCTCCCTAGGAGCCTGCATTTGGTTCCTTGCCACACAAGGTCTTGTTAGAGGTGGTGCTTGCTTCTGGTTAGCCATGGATTCCCTTTGAGCTTGAAGAGCAAGATGGGGAAATAGCAACAAATGTGATTAGGGTTTCATTTTGAACTCGTGAAATCTCCGTTTCCTGCAGGGAGCAGCATCCGGGAGTGGATGGAGGCTGCACCCCACGAGTGGAGTGTTCAGAGACCAACAAGGGAAGCAATCAGCTGCTCCTGAGCATCGGCGGGGTGTGGGTGGTGGTGCCTACTGTGCCTTTGAGACCTCCCCTGTTGTCAGCATGCTTTCTTCAGGATGGAGGCCAATGCGAGGGCTCTGCCACTGCTTTAAGCTTTATCTCAGTGCCTTCAGACCTTCCCTACAACAACCCGGGCTTGCTTCTGCAGCAGTGCTGCTGCTCCTGCCTGGGGTAAGGCACTGCTGCTCAGCTTTGAGAGCAAGCCTTTTCCTCCTTCTGCATGTTGGCTCCTGCAGACCAAGAATTTGGTTGGTCTCAAAACTTGCAAACATGAATCAGTTATTAAGGATGAATGCTGCTCTCATGGATGTTTCTCTTCCCCTACCACACTCTCTCCTTTTGTGTGTTGGAGTAGGCTTGAGCGATCTGCAAGAACTTGACCTTGGATAAACATTGGTGAACCCAAAAGCATGGACATGTAAGTCTATTGCTTTGCCTGGCTCAAGTGATCCTTGGCTTTGAGGATACTGAGATTCTGATTTAATTCCCAAGTGAACTTGGCATGAGCATCCCCTCTTTGCCTGATCTCGCTCTTGGAAATCCCTCTCTTTCCAAGCGGGCTCTGCATTCTGGTGCTGTTTTTGAGGCTGATGGGGAAGCTGCCTCCGGTCTGATTGTCAATGCTGCTGCTTTTCTATTATTCTTCAGATGCCTTGTGTTTTGGAGGGGAAAAAAACCCTCCAAACCCTACTTTGTGATTATTCTCTTCTCTGTAATTAGATGTAGCAGTGATCAAAATATGTTGCATTGCACTGCAAGCTTCTCTGGGCAGATGTTTCATCACCGGAGGAGAGATGACTTCATCCTTTACATTTGGGGAAAATCAAGAGAGGAGAAAAGAAAAAGGTGAAGGAGAATGCTGGATTTCCTGTTGTGTGAATACATCTCATTAGGCTTCAGGGGAGGCACATATGAGAGAAGAAGGAGGGCCAGGAGAGGGAGGGGGGCAGATTTCTTTTACCCTGCTGGCATTCAGATCTTGAGCAATGCACCCCTTGGTACTGTCTGTGCTGTAAAGGCGGGCACGGTGGCTGTGACCCACATTGCTGCTTCCCTGCAGCATCCCTTGAGGAGGGTTTTCTGCACAGTGCAGTCTATTAGCTCTGCAGTTTGACTTTCTGGGTGGCACAGAGCCCCTCTATAGCTCTTACCTCGGAACTCTGAGAGCAGCTGGGGAGGTTGCAAAGGTGGCACCAAGTCCACTCTCTGTCCATCAGCATTTAGAGCTTTTGGTCCGTGGTGCTTTCTGTTGATGGCAGGAACGGATTAATTCCCCAAATATGACTGATAGAAGCAGGTGGGGCAAAGGAAAAGGCCCGTAAATGGCCTTCTGTTTGGGATGCCAGCACCAAATACCACCAGCTTTGGAGCAGAGACTTGGGTCTGGCGGGGAAGAGGGAGAGCTTGCAGGGGAAAAACATCTCCTATGCTGGGAACATGAAGCACAATTCCTCCAGCTCAGCTCAATAAAAGAGCCATCAGAAGTAAAAATGACAGCAATTCTGCAGTCAATATAATGTGGCTGCAGGTTAAATAAATAATGTTTGAGTGATAATTGCAAAATGATACTATTTCATCCCCCACAAACATGTGGTTAAGCTCTCATTAGCTGAGGCTGTGAGCTTTGAGGGAAGCAGAGGCTCTCGGAAAGCAGATCTCCTTGGATTATGCTGCTATAGAAATTCCTGGGCTGCTTTTGCAAGGGTTTAATAATGTCTGTCAGTAAGCTTGCTTGTGGGATTGAGAGGACAATCAGAAAGGCCAGCACCCCAAAATGAAGCTGAATATGTATTTATTTGAGGTCTGCTTTTCAAGGTCCTGGGGGCTTCTGGAAAACTGAATAATTAAAGGACTCTATTATAGTCCTTGAGCTCTGTAGGAAAAAAAAGAAGCGTATGTTTTTCAGTATGTTTTACATATAGATATGTGTATACAGGCAAATCCAGCCACATCCAGTGTAGTTTTGTCTGAATTTCAGGTTTTAGCAAAAGGATGCTGTCCTGTCTGATCTTCCTCCATCTCCTGGTGTTCCTGGAGCCATCCTGGAGCAATGCTGTCTGTGCCCCATAGAGAAGATGCTCAGCCCCAAGGAGACCGGTGTGCTCAGCACCTCACCAGACAGGGCTGATTTCAGACTTGGCTGCAGTATTGATCCTTACTTACCACAGTAATGAGAATCTGCTTCCCTAATCAGGGTGGGAAAAATCTTATTTTCCAGCTGCTGGAAGAAAATGAGCTTTGTTGAATCGTGTTGGATGTGGGTATGGAGGTGGGAGATGTTGGCTTGGCTTTGCTTTGGTCTCCTCAGTGTAGACAAGAGCCTGTTGTGATAGCCTGGGTTATGCGTTCTCATCTTGCCTTCTCTCGTGCACCCTGATGTTCAGGTGCATGCTGCTCATCCTGAAGCCCAGCTTGTGTTCTTATGATGACCCCTATCATTCACATTGCTGCCTTTGAACCCCAGGGTATTCAATGGCTTTCCAGCATCACAGAGAGGTGGAGCAGTGTCCGCAGCTCCTCAAATCCCACCCTTGCACCTCATCTTCCTTATCCACTGCATTATTGAGGGGGGAAAAGCCTCTTTGCCCGCTGTCCCTCTGCTCCTGGCTCGGGGAGCCCCCGGGCTGGCGCCTCGCTGGACCGTCTGCCTGATGGCAAATTGTTTTTTGATGGCTGATTCGGTATAACTGAACTCAATTTGCCTTTCAAAAGCAGCTAATAGTCACATTAAAAAATCCATTTTCGCTTGTGATTGAATTTGACGGTGGCTCAATCAATGAGGGAATGGAGTGTTTCACACGCTGTACCAGCGGCCGTTACCATGGCAACGGTGCAAGCACGCGGGGGGCAGGTGAATCCCCCCTCAAACGGTGTCACCGGCCCCGTCACCATGAGGGGCTGCCCCTGGCATGTGTTGTGGTGCATAGGGATGCCCTCATGGAAGTGCTGGCAGCATCAGTCTTGTCCTTTTTCCCCATCTTTTACCACTCTGGAGGATGAGGAGCGCTTTGGTGGTAGCAGGATGTGGCCACCCTGATAGGGATAATTTACGGCACCCCAGCCAGGCCCTATAGGCAAAAGTGGCTGTTTTGTGATGGTGCTGGCACTGAGGGAATGGTGGCCCAGTGCATTCCTTGGGATGGGGAACCTGCCCGTACCTGTGCCTTTCTTTCCCAAACCTCCCTGCTGTGGGATGGAAGGCAAAAGGACAGCAGTGATTCTGGGGCCATGGTTGAGAGAGGGACAGCGTGAGAATGAAGCTGGCAATGAGCTTTCCGGAGGGTTTGGGTTTTCTGTGTGTGGGGAAGATAATGAAGTGAGGAAATGTGTGTGTGTGCATATATATATATAAAAAATAGCACATATATGCTTTCTATATATATACACATGCATTTGTTATTTATATATATAAACACC
The DNA here is from genome assembly GCA_024733675.1 of Psilopsiagon aymara. Lineage (NCBI taxonomy): Eukaryota > Metazoa > Chordata > Aves > Psittaciformes > Psittacidae > Psilopsiagon > Psilopsiagon aymara. The sequence goes on from JANRGW010037157.1 coordinate 25,432, forward strand.
ATATATATATTTTTTTCAATAGGTTCGTTTGCATTTGATGAGAAGCGAACGTGGCACTTTGCTTCGCGGCAATCAGAGTGGTTCCTTTCAGCTATTGTTTGCACTCCTCCTATCATAGTATCAAATGAAAACGAAATGGTTCAGTCAGGAATTCTGCAGTTGTGATTGTAGTTTTTTCCTTCCAAAGCAGTTTCCTGGGGGATTTTAATTAGAATCATTCCCTCTGTGTGCTCCTGATGTAGGGAAGCCAAAGTGCACACCGGCACTGTGGCCCTTCTGCTGGCCTGCTGCAGGAGCCCCCCTGCAGCCACTGCCCGGCCTCTTCCCTGCTTTCCTTCAGCCCTCGAGGTGTCCACATCATGAAATGAATAAGCTGCTTTATAGCACATCGGTGTTTTCTCTGTAGGGAGTTTGCCTGAGGCTCCAGGATGCCTTGTGTTGCATCACTAAAGCATGCACAAACAATGCAGTGCTGTCTTGGAGCTGATTTCCATAGATTGATCTGCACTTGAAGAAGAACGAGAAGTCTCAACTGAGTTTGAGCTAGAAGAAGAGGAAAGGCAGCACCCTGGGCTTCTTGAGCTGGCAACTGGCATTCACCCTCACTGAGCTCTAAAGGTGGTTGAACTTTTGATGCCCACCTCTGTTAAACCCAAGTCCTTTGCTTTCCCAGCCATCCCTGCTGCTGCACCGGACCCAGATGGTTTCTGGACCAGGTAGGATTCCTGGCCTGCCGTGGTGTTGCATTTCCCACCTTTCTCTCCTTTGGGGTGTGAGCTGTGCGCTGTAGGGGCCTGCAGAGCTGGGGTTCAGGCCATGGAGCTGATGCTGTGTCAATGCAGCCTCTTCTCTCCAGCACACTGGAGGCTGTGGCACTCTTGCTGAAGAGGGCATGAGTCTCTCGGAGTTTCCGGCTCTTTTGCTGAAGGCTTCTTGCAGAGGAAAGAATCCATTTCCATTAATTTCACAGGCTGTTTCCACCACGCTGGTGTTTGCCACTGCTGGTGGCTGAGGATGATTCTCTTTTCCCAAGGAGAAATAAAACCTGCGACAATGGAACCTGAGCTATCTGCAGGGCCCTGGAGGCAGCCTGGAGGATCAGGGCTTTTGTTTCCTGACTTGTACAGTGCTCCCCTGACTAATTTCATTGTCACCAGGAGCTGACATCTTTGTTTTACTTACTGGAAGGAACTGGCAATAGGGCTGGTTTCAGCGTGATGTGTTAGTGATGGTCTCTTCCACCTAAGAGCACAGCTCTGAAGCACAGGAGCCACTCTGGATGCAATGGGGTGATGGAGGGACACAGTCCTGCTTCTGACTCCCCCTGCTCGGCAGTCTGGGCCAAACTGCTCTACCCCAGCTTTGCCCCCCATTATCTCCCCGCCCATGGCAAAGTGTATTCCCTTGTCCCTGCAGCTCCCCAAAACCGGGTGATGGTGCTTTGGGGAGATCAGAAATGGGTGAGGGATGAAGCTGGACTCCTGGTCTGCCCTGTGCAGTGAGGATGCTGGCTCCTATCCCAGTGTGCATGGGGAAGCCTCTGCATGGCTCTCCAGCTTGTGCCTGCTCAGAGTACTGGTGGCTTCCTGACCTTTGTGCTGGTAATTGGGAGTCTTCCAAAGGCACTGTGTTCTTATGTGAAAAGCTGTACTGAATGGAGGGGTGACTGTGCTGGCAAGATGTTTGTGATCTCCTTGCACTGCTGCTGCCTGCGCGGACCTGGTGGGGAGATAAAGAGACCCAGGCAAAGCTGTGCCTGTGTCTATCTGAGCTTTCTGCTTTCAAAGCCATGCCAGGCCCTGCGAGAGCTCAGAGTGAAATGGTTTCTCAGTGCTCCTTTTTCCCCAGACACAAAGCTGCTGAGGTGTAATAAGCTGAGGGGAAGGCGATAAGCTGTTCGGTCAGCTCCATGTGCTGCAGCAGCACATGTGCTGGCATTAACCTTTGGAAGCTTTATCTCATGTAAAAGTCATTTGGGAATGAATTGTCTGCTGGTGCAGCTGGTGGGGGGAGATTGGCTGCTGCATCTTGGCTCATTCAGGCTTGGGAGCAGGGGAAGCATTTGAATCACCATCATAGGCAGACCCTATCTAAATGGTTGGGGACCGACCCTTGATGCTGTGCCTAGAGCTGGGGGTAGTCTATTCCAGAGATGAAGAAGAAGAGGAGAAACATTCCCTTAGATGAAATGAGGTACCGAGATCAAATGATTTGCTTGAGTCGTGCAGGAGATATAACAACGCTTGGGTGGCGAGCTGGAGGCGGTGATGGGAGCTCCGGGTTGAGGTTTACAACTTGTGATGAGGCTTAACAAGCATTGGCTGGAGGAGCTCAGAGGAAGAAAGCAGCACCACAGAGGGTGCTAGTGTGGAGCCCTGAACTAAATCTAGTCAGACTGGGTTGTGTCATGCTTTGAGCCAGGCCATCCTGGGCTAGAGGCTGTTAAAGCTGAGAATGGAGCCCAGATCTGCTGAAGCTCTGCTCCTGGGTGTTAGTGTTCCCAGAGTGACATTAGTGCTCCTGTCAAGCTTGGCACAGGATGGGCTTGTGTGACAAGGGATGAATCTTCCCCTGATGCCAGCCCACATCCATCAAAGTCAGTGGGGACAAGAGATGTGTTTCCTGGTACAGGGGCTCCAGGAACTGTGGCTGTGGGACTTGACATTGCCTGCAACAGGAGGAGAATATACCTATCACCCACCTATGGTGTCTTCACCACAGCCAATTGATTTGTGCTCATTCACATGAGCAGCACCACATCAAAGTGGGCTTTGGGACCTGACGTGTGAAATGATTTCCTGTCTCATATGGCTGCTCAGTTATTTCCAGATCTCTCCCCTTTGCAAGCACATGGAGAAGTGTGAACTCATGAGTCTTGCAATACTACAGAAATAAATTGAAGGAATTAACATGGAAGGAGTGGAAGAAGTTCAGGGCTGAGCTGGCATTGTGATTAATTACAGATCAGCTGCTGCTGTGTATGTGTGACAGGGAAGTTGTCCTCATTGCAGAGGGCCCTGCGCATACTGATGCAGGGAAACCCAGACAAGACCTGCGACATGCTGCCAGAGAAACAAGAACTCATTGACCCTGGAAGGCATTTTTCTTCTGTCTTCCTTGCTGCTCCCTTTTGCTTTGGGCTTATCTATGTGCAAAAGGGCTTCTTTTCCACTAATAGAGCTTTTGAGAGAAATGAGGTGCTTGTGATTGCATTCTGTCCATCTCTCCTTCCTTTTCTACCCCAGTAATCTTTTAAAACATTAGCCAATTTGAACCACATTTGAGAAAAGAATCAAGGTCTTGGAGATGTCCTATTTAATAACTTAACTCAGTTTTTCTGTTGACAATAGGAAAAGAAGACTCAATTACTGAGGTTTTTGGGACAGGGGCAGTTTTCTTGTTCAAGAGTTGCTCTGCAGCCACTATGAAGGAATACGACTTGCCTGCTGACATCCATGGCCATCTCTCAAAGCAGTTGATAACAAGGGCTCTAAATTGAGATAATACAGAAATAAGGGTATTTTTTCTCTTGTCCTTTTTTCCTTAGAGAGCCCTTACCTTGAGGATCACTGCCATAGTATTTCCAGTTAACAACTGCTGACAGCTCTGCATCCAGCAGCCCTTGCCTTCTGCACCCTTGTTTGGAAGATGAATGCCTCACTCTGCAGCCCCTTTCCCTGGAGTTGTATCTTGTCCTTTTGCCAGCAAAAGCCCTTACAAAAACCCAGAGGAAAGCATATTTTAGCAATTCCTTTAGGAATTGCTAAATTCCTCCTGCTGAGGAGGAAGAGCTGTTCCCAAGGGTGTCTTAATTCCTCCTCGAAATGCATCAGTCTTCCAGCATGTTGGAGATGATGCCCAGATCCTGCGGAGCAGCATGCACACAAGTGTGTGCTCCATCCATCCCTGCCTCCCCAGCTCAGGGACCTGTCAGGCTGGGAAGGGATGTCTGCCTGGTGACTCAAGGCTTTGGCACCTGCTTCTTGCACAGGGACCGACTGCACAGATGACAGAGAAGACAGGCTTGGAAGAGAGACCTGGGGCGAGGTGGAAGACAGCAGGGTTGGTAGCCTGGCTCTTCTGAGACAGGGTTTGCCAATGCTGCTGTATCTGCAGACTTACTGAGGCAGGAGAGCTCCTTTTGCAGATGATGTCCTTCGGAGGGTTTGTGGGAGCAGGGATGTTCCTCTGCGACAGGGGACATCTTGGTGCTGACCGATGTTTCTGGACAGCCGGATAGATTATGCTGCCCATCAACTCTACCACCAAACCATTGGGAAGCTCAGACTTTCAGCTTTCTGCAGTCCTCCACAGAAAGGAGACTTGCACATATGTGTGTTGAAAAAGCTCCATAGCTCATTGGTTTAACTCATGGCTATGGAAATGTTTGGTGATGGTGCCCCCTCACTTTTGCCTTCTGTTCTCAGCATAAGTACTAGGAAGGGAGATGAGACAAGCTGCTTCTTCCAGGGAAGAGGATGGATGCAGTGTTTGTGCAAAGGGGCCTGGCTGAGGCACAGCTCAGCTTGGCCTTACAGCTTTAATTGTGCTGTTAATGTCAAAAAGCAGACAGTTCTAGGAACCTTCTAATTAAAACAAATGCATGAGAATATCACTGTTACTCAATGCCTTAAAACATGTCTGGAAGAGGAGTGGGAAGGGCAGCTTCCAAATGGAAATGCTGTCTTGTCCCTGACCCAGCTGTTTGCTGCTGGCTGAGAGCATTGCAGGGGGCTGTGCCACCACTTTAAGATGCTGTTCTGTATTGCAGCCCTGGTTGTTGGAGCTGAATAGCTCTGAGCAATTCGCGAACAGCCGTAACTGCGTGTCTGTGCTGTGTATAAGCTCTCCCCAGGGGGAGAAGTGTGTGTTTGAATGTCTTGTTTTGATAGGGCATTGCTGCTGGTTTTTAGCATGCACAGAACACAGTCTGTGCCTGGGATCTGCCTTTGTATGAGGATCAAGAGAGATGAACCAACCTCTTATGTGAGCTTCAGAAAAATAGGCCTGCCATTTCCTTGCCTGTTCTTTTTTTCCTGTGCGCATACGTGGGAACAGGTTGCTGTTATTTTTATTTACTATCGCTGGTTAAGCACCAGTCAAAGATCTGATGTTTTTTTGCATGCTCAGTCCTAATTACAGCCTGGGCATGTTTGTTTTCTCTAAGAAGCTAAGTTCTAAAGCAATTTTCATCTGCGCCTTTGTTTTCCTCACCCTGCAATGTGAGAGATCTGAGCAGCTGTCTCTGGTGCTTTGCTCAAAGTGGAGAACAAGCCTTAGTGAGAAGGGCAACTGGAAAGAGATTAATTAACCTGGCCTTGGTTGGCCTTGTAAACGGGGAGAGAAATCTCCTTCAAACTGCCTGTTGCTTATTTAGCTTGTAAAAAGCTGCCTGATCTTGCACTCAGTCTTAATCCAATCCACCTTCCCACAAAGCTAATTGCCAGTAATTTGCTTGCACATCTCTAGTGTCCTTCTCTTGCTGGCCGGCTTTACCAGCTGTGGACCAAGGTGATGGAGAAGTACACTTTTCCTCTCTTTGGCTACAGAACAGACAGTAAAACTCTGTTGATCAAGCCCATTTATCTTGATGATTTCGGGGAGATACTTGTCTAAAACTGGTGAGAGGAACACGGAGCAGAGGTGGTAGCAGAGAATGTCTCTCCACTGCTCCTGACGTATTTACAGTGTGATCTCATTAAATGAAGGCTGGGTAGCTCAGATCCATTGATTTTCATCAGTGGCAACCTTGCCGTGTTATCAGAAGTGAGTAATCCCTGCTCTGTAAAGCAGACATTGATAGATCAATAGCAGAGAACATGCTGTACCTCCTGGCAGCTCCATCAACCTTGGAGGGAGAGCTATCAAGAACACCATCATTCCACTTCCCTTACTTCCAAAGCTTCATTTCCTTCTTCCCCACAGTTGCTGCACCTTGTCTTCTTCATCACTGGTACAAGCTGCTCATCAGCCCCCAGCCTGAGACTCCTAGAAGAAGTTCTGGTATTTTCTCCCTACCCCACAGGACTATATGCCACTAAAGTAATCTCCCTCTTGCTTTGGCTGTGGTAATTGCTGTGCTGGATCTGTTACTTCTAAGGGCACAGCACAAGAGAGTGCCCGAGTTCAAACTTAGGCAGGCTTTAGATGGAAGGTGCTTGGCATGTTGGAGGAGACCCATGGGTAAAAGGAGAGAAGTTAACCATGATGGACCAAAGGTTTGGGATTGTGTTGGACCTGCTGCAGCTTTGAGTACCTGTTGTGCGAGACACTTGGTGGCCCCAGTGCTCTTGCCAACAACAAGACCCTGATAACAGTGAAAAGCACTGATTTTTGTGTATGGTTTGAGCGTGTGCTGGCTTTCTCTTGGGAAATGGGACTCAGAGTGTGAGGCTGCAGCTGAAAGCTCATAGGACAGGGGCTGATGGATAGTTGATTTTGTTTTTTAGTTAAAAACCCACCACCTGAGAGCGGGTTTTCATCTTGAGTTTCACCTAGCAGAAGTTTTTACACCATTAAGCGTTAGACACACAACTCAGCTGCAGCCATGCACAGTCAAAGCTCAAAGTAGTAGACACTTGGGACAGAGAGGAAAGGCGGTGGGGTGAGAAGAATTAAAGCCTATCAAGGCTGTTACAAGCACCTCTGAGCTCTGCTGTTGAGACTTCTGATAACATATTTGGTTTTGAAGATTTCACGCAATGCTGCTCCTGGCTGGGGAGTGAGAAGATGCTATGCTTGCTGCAAATTGTCTTGATAGAAAATAGTGGTACTTTGGCCATTAGCTGCATGAACAACCACTTTGTTTTGCTCTAATCGCTTTGCCTATACATAATTTGGTGCCTAACACCCCACTACAAACACTGTGATTATTCTTAACAGTCATATACAGTACATATAATTTGAGGGTGAATGTGGGAGCTGTCAGAAGGAAATGTTTAGCCTATGAATAGCTGAAGGTCATGTCACTACAGTGGGAACTCTTCCTCACACTTGCATTAGGTATGTGAGAGCAAATTCTCTCTGCCAGGAGGTCTTGATCTGTGTGGGACAAACAGGCAGGAAAAGGGGAGAGCATGTGCAGGATCCCGTGGGATGCGAGTGCCTGCTCCCATCAGTATTTGTTTTGGAGAAGCATGGAGCCCAGCTTTGTCCTAGGGAATCTCAGCTGTGGGTTCCAGCATGAGGCCAGGACAGCTCTGCTCTGCCGCCTGGCTGGTGTTCACTGTCCTGCTCTGCACTATGGAGCATGGGGAGCTGGAGCTTTCCGTTTGCTGTGGGAGCAGGGGAGCGGTTGCTTGAGGCTCACCTGGAATTAAAACATGACAAATAATCAGCTTTGCCTCACCTTGAGACTTCGTATGTCTCATCCTCTGTGTGATGACAGGGCTTGCTGTCCCTGTGCCACAATCTAGGTTTGTTTTCTACCTCATGTTCCTTCTGCTGTTGTAGCAGATTAATAAAATGCTGCAAGCCAAGGGGTAGAGTCTTAGGAAGCATCAAACCCCTACAACAAATCGCTTCTGAGTGGTTCTTCTCTCACACATCTTATCTTCCTGAATTAGACACAGAGAGACAATCAAAGTCAATGCCACGCTTATTGTAAAATCTTTACAGCGTGTCCCTGCAGAAGTTATGAGTGTCGAGCTGTTCCCTGGCTTAGGGAGGGTTTTTTATCCCTTGCTTTGAAGCTCGCCAGCTGGGATTGCAGCTGGTAGGACTCAGATCTGTATTAGCTGAGCAGGAGAAGTGCTGGCCACGCTTGTGTTGCCATCCACAGCTCTGCCTCCTTAGCTTCTGCCTCTGAGAAGCTTGGGAGACACCAAATGTTACTGGTGAGCTTGCAAATGCTTGGAATGAAAAGCCGACCTTTCTGCCTTGACTTAGGCATCACTGAAAAATGAGGCACCTGGAGGACTTTTTGGGAGTCAGGTGGGATTGGAGGCTCTCACCGGGACTGGGTCCTTGGCGTTTCTGTGCAGGAGTCTGAAGAATTGGACATATGGGAAGGGTGGATGTGGAGGGTGAGTAATTGGAGGTCAAGAGGCAAAAGCGTCTGACAGCCCAGGATTGATTTGAAGCTTTTCACTGGAACACTTGCAATAACAACAAAAACATAATCAATGCTTATTCCCTGGACTCAAGAGTGTGTTTACTGTATTCAGCAGCTAACATTAAAAGTGAATTCCAGAACTTGCAATTACAGCTTTCTCCTTCTTCCCCCTCCCTGCTCCCCTTCTTGCTGGCTGGCTTTCGTCATGTTTTGGAGCCTAAGGCAAAGCTAATGCAGTCAAACTGAAAATGGTTTTATAAATTACAAAGCCCACCTTCCCCCATCCTTTGCTTTCCCTCGGGATCTTCTTTTCCTGAGCACTGTCAAACTCGATTCAGCTCAGAGCCATGGAGGTGCTTGGTCAAGGAGATTGTGGGGTGCTGAGCTTGGCTGGAGCTGGGCTTGGTACAAGGCATGTACCAAGGTGTGTTAGTCCTGGTGCACCCTGATAAGTCTGTTTGATTTCCTACTGCCTGATGGCAGCACAGAGCTTCGGTGATGGGGCTGTGTGTGGAGGGATGTGCTGGGATGGTGATGGGGAAACGGGAGGAAGGTCCCTGTGCAGCCCCAGGAGGGCATCGCCCCTGTCCTGCACCAGCCTGGAAGCATCAGCCCTTGGGCTTGGGAGCTACCCAGGGTGCCCAGAGCTCCCCATGAACCCTTCTGACTGGTCCCAGTAGAGGGCACTGATGTCTGCACTCTGATCTTCTTCATTAACCTTTAATTAATGTGGAGTCCTGCGCTGGCCCCAGCTCTGGACAGAGCATGGAGCCAGGGAATGTCCTGCCTACTGCAGGAGTGTGGCTGAAGCCTCGGTGCTGGGGTCCCTGGGACAGGTTCCATGCCAAGGGTGGCTCCAGGAGTCATCCTCAGTGAGACAAAGGAAGTTGGTTGGTTTGGTTGGCTTTTTTAACCTTTTCTTTGTAATTTTCCTCCTTGGTGTGGTCTCTGCAACTGCAAAGGAGGAGATGGAGCTTTCCGGCCCCATGCGTTAGCAAAGCAGTTGCAAACACAGCTCCAATGTGAAGATCTTGTGTTGGGGGATTGGGGTATGAAGTGGACAGAGCTCAGCTTCACTTGTAGACACCAGCTTCAGCTGAGGGGTCACATGCACTTGCTCTTGCTTGTCAGCTGAGTGGTTTTGATCTGAAAGTTGCTTGTAGGGGAAATAAAATGTGAGGAAATTGGGAATCCATGGGTCCTGCTCTGCTTTCCTGACTGTAATGGGGGTTTGATGGGGTTTGCTTTGTTTGTTTTTTTCTTCATGTGTTTTGGTTGGTTTGATGATGCTCAGTTTGTATTTATGTGGATGCGTGGAATAAGACAAGGGACTACTGATTGGATGTTGCTTGTGCTTTCCATCTATGTATTGATCTAGTCTGCTCTTCAGAAGAAGTGCTTCCAGAAGTATGTAAACCTGCCGCTTTTGGGTGTCAACAGGGGCTTCTGGTCTGCTTGGGGGTTGTTCTTTGTACTGTGGGTTTGTTTTTTCCTATGCTTTGCCACTATAATTCAAGGACTAAGCATGTGGTTGCCACTTGCAGGGGTTTCCATGGTGGATGCCAGTGATGCTTGTCCATGGCTCTATGATCGATGCTGGTGTCAGCCTTTGCTTGTTGCTTGGGCTCTGGCAGAGCACCTGAGCTGGCTTTTGTCTCCCTACTTGTGACTTGTGCTGCAAAACTCTGTGTTGTCCAGTGCAGAAGAAAGCACTTTGCTAGATAAACTCTTCACATTCAAGTGCCTGGGGTTTGTAAATGCCGATGAGAGAACCTGTGAGGAGCAGCAGTATTTACCCAGCTCGATCCAATAAACACACTTCGGAAGCTTCCCTTGTGAGCTCTTGCTTCTTGCTCTTGGCTGGGAATAGGGAAAAATCAAGTTACGTGGAAGAAGCTGGGGGGGGGGAGAGACTGCAGTGAGAGGCGAGTGTGTGCTGCTGTGGCAGCCATAGGCAGTGCTGGTGGCCGTGAGCAGCCCGTCTGCCCAGGGCAGCCTTCGGACAGCAGCTGTTATAAGTGTTCACCCCCTTGAATTTGCTCTGGGTCCCCAGTGCTTTGCAAGATCTAGCACTTAATTCCAAACCCAGAGAGTGAGGGAAATGGTTTTCCTCTTGACTTTGAGGGATGTTGAGCAGGGGACTAGGAAATAGACTCTGATGGCCTGACATGAATTAATTCTGTGATCTGTTTTCCTTGGCGATGCTTTAGAGATGGAAAATTCGTGCTGAGCTTTCAAATGAAGCCTTGTGCCTCTTTGCACGTAGGGTGGTTGAGCAGGGCTGGGCTCGGGCTGCAGAGCCTTTGCTTGGTGTAAGCTGCCAGCACCATGCACAGAGCGCACACTGTGTTGCTCTTCCTGACTAAAGGAAGGACTCCAGGTCTTCAGAAGTCATTGGAGACATCACCAACGCAAATCCAGCTTTTCCCACGCTGCTCAGGGGTGTTTGTTTTCTGGAGTATCTCTATAAAGCTGCCACACACAGCAAATGAATATTGACTCCAACGCTGTTGCTGAGACAAGACCCTGATGAAGCTGAGGAATCCCTTCTCCATCTGCTTTCAGCAGCAGGTGATGAATGCAGAGAAGGGGGAGCTGCTGCGGGTGCCCCTTTCCACCACTTCCCCTGGGTATTTGTGACTGGTGAGGGAGGTGAACCGAGGCCTGTCCGGCTCTCCTAAGCTGTGACAAAGCAATGCTGGGATGGTCCAGTGGTCAAATCCAGCTTGGAAGAAACGTCTTCGTTTGCCTTAGAGCAAGAAATAGCCTTGGCACGTGATTTGTTAGCCAGCGCAAAGCTGCCAATGCATGGAGAAGGCACTCCCTACCTGGTTCTTCTCTTCCCAGGGTTGTTCTGCTCCCTCATGGAATGTTGTTTGGAGTCAGCACACAACAGACAATCCTTGGAGGGGTCTGCTGACACATAAACATGTTTCCTGGAATGGATCAGGGAGGGATTTACAGGCTTGGAGCTGAGTTGCGTGGTTTGGAGATCCACCTGCAAGCTGTTTGCTGCCACCAGCTTTTTCTTCAGGTCATGCTGCAAACCTCGGGACCCCAAGTTAAATCACTTCCTGCTGTAATTATAGAAATTCATGTGCTGTGATTAAGCAGTTTGGTGGGAGGTGTTGGAAAGGTGGTGCTTTAATTAGGATAAAAGTGCTTCCTTCTCTTTCTCCCACAACTCTCACTGGGCCTTTCACGAGATCTGATGTAGGCAAGTTACTGTTGGCTTGACCCATTACTGGCTTAAATGAAGCAAGTTCGTTCAATGCAGAGGAAGCTTTAGTGTGTAGATGTGCTTTAATTACGCAGCTTAGTGTATGTACTGGTGTGATTACCCCATCCCTGCTGGGCAGCAGGGTGCTTGCACCAACTCTCTTGCAGGTCACCTCTCCAGGGATGGAAGGAGAGGATAAAACACCGGATGGAGGTGAGGAAAGAATGTTCTGAGGCTTTGAAGCTGTGGTGAACAGGGTGGGTGTGAGGCAATAGAGGTTCATCCCTTTTCCAATCCATTATCCTCAGGAAATCTGTGCAGGTCCTTTTTGCAGGCCCATGGCAGGCAGAGAATTTGAGGATGTGTGATCCCTCTGCACTTGTCCTGCAAAGGCTTGAGAGCACTGCTGTGTTTCCTGTCTCCCAAGCATGGTGACTGTACTGCCTGGTTTCCTGGGGTGGCAGCATGTTGGATGAAGGCTGTGAGGATGGCCAGGGCTGACCTGGAGGTGATGGGAATCAAAGACAGGTCCTCCTTTGGCGAAACCAGAGAATGGAAAGAGTCCCCTGATGAGCTCTGTGTAAATGGAGCAAAACCAAGCTCCTTCTGCAGGAGACTTCTCTGCCCTTCCCTGGTAACTGGGAGCAGTCTCACAAGCAAATAGAAGAACATTAATCTCCTGGTGTCAAAAACCAATCTGAGTCCCTGTGCTTGTGCAGAGCGTGTTCCTTTCAATGTCCCACACTCCCCAACAGGAGCCTGGGGACACTAATTGCTTGTGAGGACTCTCTGAAGTGCTTTTCTTGGTGGATGGATTTGTGTGGTCCCAAGCAGACCTTGTGGGAAGTGGCAACCAGTGAACACCCTGATTCAGCACCGATCGATTTCCATCGCCTGTGGTACATGGCTTGGAGCCTGCAGAGAGAGAGGAGAGAACTGCTCGGGGTTGAGGTGGGAAGTGGTTTAGAAACCAATGCTCATTATAGCCAAGAGAAAGAGTGGAGTCGCAGTGGTCCCCCTGGGTGCACTGCCTTTGATTTTTCTCCTCTCTCTGTGCTGCTGTTTGCTCGATGCCATGCACAAGGGCCACCAACCTTGAGTTTTTTCTGCGTGGATCAGCCCAAAGCTCTGCATGAAGCTGCTTTGGTGGAAAAGTTCTCTGTGTGGGCTGGAGAGACTCTGGGTTGGGTAAATGCAGGCCTGGGTTGTCCTTGGGGACCTGCTCCCTGCCTTTTCCTAAGGGTGGCCATGTATTTACGTTTGCAGATGTAACTGGAGGTCTGACAATGCAGTTGCAAGAGGCAGGTCTAAGAGCCCAGCCTTGGAACCTCTCTTGGTGCGTGGCTGCTATTGCAGGGCTCTTGATGATGGGTAGGAAACCAGTGGGAAGGTGGCTGCCCTTTTCCCTCCCTTTTATTTTCCCTTCAATCTGTACTAACGATTAAATTCTCGTGCTCCCAACAACAACTAGACCTTCGTAAACTGGAGCTGTCCATGCTGGAGGGGGTTGTGTTTAGTAGATGTGAAAGATGGTGCAATCTAAACAGGGAAGATGTTTAGACAAAGGAGGAGCTGAGGGACAGCAGATCAGTGACAAACCCAGGACATGACCCTGAACTGTGCCTCAAACCGACTGCTTCCATCTGTCTGCTGTAGCCCAGATGCAGGCATAGAAATCTCTTGCTCACACCTTGAATGTGGGGATGTGGGGTTAAACTGACTTCCTCCTCCTGTGATTCTGGCCTCATTCAGTCTTACTCAGAAGAAAAACCTCTTTAATAGTTCATGTGCCTGTGCTGCTGTGGCATGTTCACGCTGTCGGCAAGGACAGGGAGTCCCTTTGGCACTGGAGTAGAAAGAGACCTCATTTCAAGTGTGGCTGCAGGAGGTGGCTTCGTCCCTGGTGCCATCTTTGAACATACTCCTGCATCCTTCACAGCTTCTTTCCTAGCCTGCTCTTGCAGTGAATGGGTCTGGCAGGGACCTGCCTGGGGATGTTGCCACTGCCCTGTGGTGTCCAGGACCAGAGGGTGAGCCCAGTGTGTTCCCTGTTACCTGATGGTTGTAGGATAAGTCTTTGCTCTCCCCTCCAGCTGTGGGTCTTCTTGTGCTCAGGGCTGGCAGGAGGGGATGGGACATATCGGTACCTTGGCACAGGGAAGCTGGGTGGGAGAAGGCAGAGCCAGTTCCTCCCTCCTGGTGGTGACAGCAGCAAGAAGAGGGGAGGCAGGAGCTGTCTTGCCTCTCTCCAAACTGTCCTGGCAGCAGTGCCCAGGGCAGGTCTCTGCTCTTGATTTCCCACCTGTCCTCAGAAAATGCCCACCTTTTCCTATCGTGTGAGCAGGTCCAGGCTTGCTCCAGCCCCTGAGAGGTCTAAAAGTGCTCATCTCTCCCACGGAGAATCCCTGTGCAGCCCTTCCCAGCGCCAGGCACAGGGAGAGGATTCCATCTGCATCTGACTGCAGCCTGGTGCTGGCTCTGTCCGTCCTGCCTGCCTGTTCCAGAGGATGTTAGAAATACATGCTAAACAACTTTGTCTTTGGCTCCTCTCCCTTTCATTGGCTGTGAAATGATGGCAGAGATTGAATAGAGGGTTTGCAAAAACAAAGCAGTACCCTAAGACAGGCAGTCACTGAAGGAACAAAGAAGCATGTGAAATACCTGTAGATCTCCAGACTCTATTTCAATACTGCAGGATTTTTTTCTTACTGCCCCCTTTATTGATTTTCAGTGGGGATTATATCCTAGCAGATGGGCAGCATAAACTGGAGCATCAGTTGTCAGGCACTGCAGAAGGGCAGGATTTTGTTAAACACCTTCAAACTGGAGTCTGTATCCCAATAGCTCTGTGATTCTATTCTTCCTAAGGGCTTCCCAAGGCTGGTGGTGTGGGAGGGAATAAGAGGAAATCTGCAGCAGGGAAAAGCCCTGGCTGAGGCTCTGGCTGTGTCAATAGAGTCCCTGCGGCACTGCAGAGAGCAGGGATGGCAACTATGGAGTAAGGCATCACTCCTGCTCAGTGCACAAGAAGTTGATGAAAATCCTCCCCTTCCCCTTAGTTTTCCTTGGGATCAAAATTGGTGCCTGGCTTTGTTTTGTCTCTGCTCCTCTCTCCCTTGAAGCAGCAACCCCCCCCCCTTCATGCCTGTCACTGCTGTCAGGCTGTTCTAAGCAGCCTTTCCAATTAGGCTCCTTGTCTGGCTCCAGGAGCCTCGAAGGACCCTGTGCTTTCCCCATCGATCTCCAGTTATGTTCTGCCTCTGTGTCACCCTGGTAAGGTTTGGACAAGAAAGACTCCAGGTTGCTGCTTATAGGTTAAAAAGCTGTGATGTGAATTTCTTTTGAAGCTGGTGTGTGTTGGATGCCCTGGACTACGCTGTCTGTGCTGAGGAAGGGAAAGGGCTGGCTTTAGGGTGCCAGGGACTGCAGATGCTGTGGCCTGATGCTCTTGGCACTGCTGGGACTGGTTCTGTTGCCACTGACATTTGCATTGCTGCAAGAGGCAAGCTCTTTTTCGAGCCAATTGCCAGGTCATCTCTGTGACTGCATGAAACAGCAGCCAGGGACTGAAGCTACAAGTCCCCAGCAAATACAGAACGATGCGTGAACAAGTTTTAATGTCAAGTTTTGATTGAAAGTGGACTAAGAGATCAAGATGTTCGTCTGCCTTGGAGAAAGTGACTTTTATGAGTCTCGGCTTGTGTGTGCTCACAGAGCGTTGCTTCTCTCCATACTAGACCCAGATCACACGCGCATGGACTGCTGCTTGTGTCACCCTCTCTTTCGCCCAGCAATGAGAGCTGGGGCTCAGCAAGCCTTCCTTGAGCTTCATGGAGCTTTCCACTGATGCAGAGCTCTTCAGTCTTTCCCCCTTTCAGACTCTTACACTGGCCTTTGATGTGATAGAAGACCCGTGGTCTGTCCAGGAGCTGTACTGGGGTCAGCAGAGCTATGGCTGATATGAAACCCTGGAGTCCTGTACTGGACATCAGTAGGAGATTGAAGCTTTGAGGATGGCAGTGGCCATTGAGAAGGCCTGTGAAAGCAACCGCTTTCTGCCATGCTGAGTTGCAGTGGTGGTAGACATTTAGGGGCATCTGAAAGTCTCATCCTTTGGCCTCTATTTTAAGCATGAAATAGTCATCAAAGGGTTGGAGGAACTTTGGCAAGAGATGATTTGATTCCTGTCTTTTCTTTCCTCCTCTCTGCTTGCCTTTATTCTATAAGTGTTCATCTAGAAATTCCCTTTGGCTAAGGTTGGGTTGATGGCTCTGCGACAATCAGTTGTATTCTGCTGCTGTTAGAGGTTTTAAAGGCAGTAAAGTTGGGTCCTTGAAGTGCTGTCAATAATCATTTTTATGGTGGTCAGCTTGCTCATTAGCACATTTGTTTTCAGATATTTAAGCTGGAAAGAAATCTATAGTCCTTGCATTTTTAACTTGATAAGCACTCACTAGAACAAATAGAGTCGGTAATTGGAGCAGAGTTGGACTGGAAGAAATAATCCTGAGCACTCACCTCTTACCTCAAAGGTCTATGGAGACAAGTGCTTTGAGAATACAACTTGGGGGAACACGTTTATTCCCTGCCTACAGAGGTAATTAACCTGTAGGCTGGCTGGGATTGGAGGTAGCCCTAAACCATGTACATCAAAAGCTTCTGCTCTGAGTTTGAGAGAAAATCGGAGCATTTGTTTTCAGGTCACACACCAAATGAAACAGCCCCAGAGATCCTAGAAGATGGTTCTGAGAACTTGGAGGCAACTGCATGGGAAAAAAATCAAAGGATGTGGTGCAGGAGTGGCTTTTCCTAAAGGCAGGGGCCTTGGTGGCTGATTGGAA
The DNA here is from genome assembly GCA_024733675.1 of Psilopsiagon aymara. Taxonomy (NCBI): domain Eukaryota; kingdom Metazoa; phylum Chordata; class Aves; order Psittaciformes; family Psittacidae; genus Psilopsiagon; species Psilopsiagon aymara. The sequence continues at coordinate 41,546 of JANRGW010037157.1, forward strand.
GCTGCTCCATGTCCTGGTATTGTATCCTGGGAGATGTCCTGGGATATAGGGTGCTGTGGCCCAGAGCTGGGCACAGCTAAGCATCACGCTGAATCAGTACTTCCCTCCTGACACACAACCCTTCTGTTATGGCAATAAAATGGTAAAGGGCTGGAGGGTTGTGTTGGGATCTTCTTACTCTCGCTTTTTCTGATTCAGTTGGAGGCAAGGTGCTGTGCAGATGCAAGCTCATTAGAAAATCGTTATCATTATTTACCTGCTGTGTCTGTCTGTCTTTCAGTTGCATTAGCTGTCAGCCTATTTATCCATGTTTCCCCTCTTAACCATTATAGTCGCAGAACACCAGTTTGCTCCATCTCCCAGCCCCTCTGCACTGGTCACACTGGGCTGTGTGTTACGGGAGCTGGAAGCCAGATTGGGCCTTGGGTTCAATCTATTCTATGCTGCAAGGAAAACCCAAGGGTTGCTGTTGAAGCTTTGAAAGGAACTGATTACGCCCAGACAAAGCGAGTTCCCCCCATCCCGCATGTCCCCTTGGCAGTGGGGCTCAGCCTGTGCTCTGCATCGTTGTGGTCGTGTTGCTCAGGGAAGATAATTAGTACAAGGAAGCTAAAAACTTCATCTGGTGCTTTTTACAGCCTCTAACCCTCTTAGTCAGGTCCTTTGGAGTCTGGGGAGGGCTGTTTCTTGTGAGAATGGATTGCAAATGGATTGAGTTCCATTATGTTGTTAATTAAAAGGAATAGAAAAACAAGAAAAGGAAGAGGGTGGAGGAGAAGAATGGAGTTGTCTGAAACCTTGGAAGGAAAATTAAAGTATCTTGGGTATTTTCCAGTGATGCACTGATGTACATTGCCTTGGTGCTCCATCCACCCCAGGCATTTTGCTCTTCAGCACCACAAGTGTTTCCCTGTCCCACTGCCACCCCAGCTGGGAAGCTCCAAGTCCTGGCTGAAGCCCTGCAGAGTCTAGTGCAGGATGGAGCACTGAGATGGTGTAACCACAGGCCAGGATGGCAACGGAGGAAGAGGAGGAAGGGGCCAGCTTAGGTTTGGGCAGCCCACTCCCCCAACTGGGAGGCTGAGAGCCATCCCCATCTATCAAGGCAGCAGCATTGGACTTTCATGAGCACTATTGGTTGCCCAGAGCACTCAGTGCACTTATTCTGTCACAGGGTCCCGCAGCCTGTGATGTGTCAGACGTGCCTAAGGAGCTGAGTGTTTCTTATCAGCCTTTTGCACTGTCTCAGAACCCTTCTGCTAAGCGTCTTTTGTCCCCTAATACAGTGATAAACTGCTGGTAATCCACTGATTGCTGATAGCCAGGGCAACCCTGCTCCCTTCTGCACAGATAAGGCAGCTCTTTGCCAGTGAGCAGCGGGTGATACAGCAGCACCCTGCAGAGATGGGAAAGGGTGGGTTGGGGGGAGTGTGGGGCCGGATGCAGTGTGTCCCTGGCTTGTGCTTGGAGAGGTGATGGTACTTGATTACAGAGCTATTAGGATGGACTTGCCAGCTCTGTCTTCACCTGCTGTAGGGGTTTTGCATCTCTTGGGCAGGGGGCTCACGGCTCATGTCCTGGGTCTGTTCTGCAGAGCACGGGCACAACTCACACTCCCGAAGCTGCTTCCTGCTGTGCCATAAACCCAGGAGCCCCCAGGGAGCCCACTGACTGCTAACACTGCAGCACATAGCAGAAGGTAGTGGAAAGAAATGGGAGGAGGGAGGGAGCAAATTACGATGCTGTTTTTCTTGCTTCTATCAGGAGATGGGCAGGAGGGAGCTGTGGAGCTGCTTTCAGTGTTAATTACCTGAGGTCTTCCCTGTGTATCCAAGCTGCTGCAGTACAAACAGCTCCAGTCCTAGGTCTGTTGGACACTTGGCATGTGTGGGGAGCAAAATCAGGTCCAGCCTCTTTGTATTCAGAAGCAGCGTGGGGCAAGGGGCTGAAACACAGCATCGCTTCTCCCTGGGCACCCCATGCCCGCTTCCGGGGCTGGTACCCAGGTACCAGTCTGCCTGGCTCATCATAGGGGAAACCCCCATCCCAGGCAAGTGAACACCATGCCTTGTCTGGCTGCACATACACACATCAGAGTCATTAAATTTGCTAGGCGATAGGGAGGAAGGGAAAGGAAGGCTTCATTTCATGCTTTTACCGTTTTGTCAGCATCCTCCTTGGGGGAAGCTGATCTTTGGCCTGTTGTAGCCACAGCCCTTGTTTAGCAGAATGTGGGCTTGTCCTTCTTGTTTCTTACAGTGGAAAACAACTCATTAGCAAAGTATGTGGGAGCCCCAGAGGCTCTCCTATTCCACTCTTTTGCACAGTGCAAGGATGGAGCATCTTCCTCCTGACACTGAGCAACATTATGGGCTCGCCTCCGTGTCCTCCTCTCCTGCTCGTGTGTTTCAGGGTTAACACTGGCTGCTCCCTCTCTTTGATACAGGGTTTGGAGCTGTGGGCATAAAATCAAAAGTAGGATCAATTTTCCCCCTGCCTTCTCTCCTTAATTGCGTGCATTTGTGTATCTGTTTGCTGCTGCTGGAGAGAGGGGGCTCAGCCCAGCAACCTGCTGCGTGGGGATTGGAAATGAACTATCAAGAAGATGCTGACAGCCTGCTCGCAAAGGCTTGATCAATCAGTATGTAATGGAAAAATGGCTCTGGCTCCTATCTGGAAAGGGAAGCAAAGGATTTGATTAAAAAGACAGACAGTAGCTGGTTGGAGGGGACATCTCTTGGAGGCAGATGAATCATCGGATAGATACAGAGAGGAGCTTTGGCTTGAGAGCAAAGTGGGGGGAATTGCCTGCACCCTCAGGCTGGGGAGCAGCATTGCACATCTCCAGTCTTCCTGCCCTTGTCCTGGTGGACATCCTGGGTTAGCAGAGGCAAAGCTGTGGGTGGGAGGTTGTCCAGGGGCTGTGGGCAGAGCCAGGGGTAGTTGTGCACCACAACAGGGATGGACCCTGGGCACAGGGCACTGGTGTTACTGGGAAGCATCAAACCCAAGGCCTGAATCCACTTCAAAAAGAGACCAATTGTACCCAAACCCCAGCATCTTGAGTATCGGAGACCGGCTGTGGGTCCTTGGTCCTGCCCATGAGGATGGAGCTGAGCTGGGTTCCTCCTGTCATGGGCAGAGCCCTGCTGACATTTGCTGTGGGTGAACAGGTACTACGTAATCGGCAGCCCATCGATCCAAGGTCACCCATGCCAAGGTGTGATCGATAGGAACGGACAGTTGAGTGGTTCTGTAATAAAGTGCCTTCACCTTAGTGGACTTGGGAGAGAGCAGGGGTGTAGGAGATTAAATCTTCTTGCCATCGACAGCTCATCAAGCAAAAGATGTATTAGTGAAGAGAAACTGTGCGCCCTGATGGGAGGAATTGAACTGCTCAGAACTGTTTGTGCTCTTTGGGACAACATCAGCTAGGACAGGAGTTCTGTTGCTCCCAGCACCCTGCTCCCTGCACTGGATGGTGCAGAGCTTACGAGCAGCCGTGAGGGCTTTGAAGGGATTAGGGAATGAGCAAGGGAATTTGCCATGGCTGTCACTGCAGCGCAGCGCGAGGCTGTGGCCGGAAGGCTGGTATGGATGTGGCTGTGCTGTGTTACATCCCAGCTGCCATTTATGCCATTCCCAGCCTGATGGGCTGCGGCGGGCAGTAAAGGGCATCACACCATGACCCAGTAGAGCCTGAGATGCCCTGGAGCCCTCAGAAGGAGAGAGTCTGGGAAGCACCATGTTCCAAGCAGGTTCCAGGTCCCCATCCCCATGCACAGTGGGAGGGGAAGGAAGTGTCTGGATGACACCAGAGTCCGATAGGATCAGGCTGGTAGTGTCTGAGGCAGAGAAATGAGAGGTGCAGGGTCAGATCCTGCATCTCCAGGCTGCCCTGCCCAGTTTTTATCTGCTAACCCCCACTTTGCCTGGCTCTAACCGTGTGGCAGGAAGGCAGGAAAGAGAACACTTGAGCCCCAGCCCTCGGTTATCTCCTCAACCTGTTTTTCAAGACAAACCCTCCTCCGTGACCCACGCGCTGCTTTATTGAGCTCTATTTCCTCCAGTCTAACTACAGAAGGAAATTGGCAGCAAGCACTCTCGCAGACGGCGTGGAACAGCAGCGGCCGGCTCCCAGGGCCCCTGGGGTTTTATTGCCCTGCCAAACACCTACATCATGGTGACATGTACATAATTACATATCGGACCGGGGAGGATGAAGCGCCCGGCACCTCCTAAACGTGTCAACATGATTTGAGAGGTTTGGGCTCGGCTGGACTTCTCAGGCATTAGATTTTAGACTCCAATCACACCGTCATCCGGAGGATCAATAGCTGCGCACCTTCAAGCAGCTGGCTGGAAGGTGGTGAAGGTCTGGGGCACTGGGTGTCAGGGAGGGTGATTAAGTTGATGTATGAGTTGGGTTTGGGGTTAGACACTTCATTCTTGTGTGCAGACTGAGTTGCAGTATCTGCATCTCACCTCCATCCCATGTCAGCACACAAGTTGCCCATGGATGCTCCATGGCTGTCATTATGCAGAAGAGCATCTCCCAGATTCAACAGTAATCCCATGTCTTGGATCCAGACATGTCACTTCATGCTGACAGTAAATAGCTGTTGGTAAGAGAAGGAAACATCCTCTGGCTGAGCTCCATCTGATGGCAAATGCAGATGGCTGAGGCACATGGAGCATGGCACGGTGGTGGGAGACGCTGCAGGTTGTCTTCTCTTTGGCCTGGGACTGAGCAATGGGAGGGAGCAGATGGAGCTGTGATTTCAGGCCCTTGTGTGGGCTCTTGCTGAAGCTGTGTGGGATGGAGCTACTCTGCTTTGGGCAACACTGCCCTCCGTGTGCACTTCAAGAGCTGCCCTTGGAAAATGGGGGGAACTGAGGTGAACCATGTTATTGAGGCTGGGTGGAAGAAACCCCAAAATCAGAAATTCTTGAACAAACCAAGGTGAGGTTTGCATTGAGTCATCTTGTGGTAAGCTTTGGGAATAACTGATTTGAGCTTGTACTGCACAGAGCTGAGGTTCCTGGAGTTCCCGTCCCCTCCAGCTCAAACTCATGGCACATGGGACTTTCTAGTGACTGATGATCAGTTAATTAAAATACCCACTAATTTCTCGTTAGCCCTACATGTTGCGCTGTTGGACAGCCCTGCTTCCAGCCCCCTTCCCTCTCTTGGCTGGGGCAGAGAGACCCCTTGGTCCCTTTCCCCTCTCTTTTACATCCTGTCCTTCAGATGGACAAAGCCAAATGCCTCTCAGGTCCCAAGTAGGACCTGTACTGGGGAGGCTTTGCCTATGCACAAGCCCAGCCTGTATCTCACCCCATTCCCTTGACATGACAAGTTAATCTCCCTGATGCAGGAGCTCTGCTCCAGCCCCGTGTCACATCTCACAAACCATCCCCAGCTCAGCTGGTACCATGGTTTGTGGCACCTGCCTGGGGCTCCCCATGGGCTCTGCCAGCCCCGATTACCCAGCGCGACTTAAGAGGAAAACACCTGCAAACAAATTGAATGTTTCTGAGTGCAAATTGGATTTTCAATTGCTCAAGATTTAAAGTGGCACTACTGCAAAATAACGTTATTTTTAAGGCAGGTGTCTTTGGAATACAGATTTTTAATGGTTTTGGGTTGCCTTGGAGGAGCGTTGCGCAGGGAGCTGGGAACAGGCACATGGCTTGGGTTGTTTGGGGATGCCAAGTGGAATGGAGTGAGACTTTATATGGCTGCTGAGAGTGTACAAGGCAGGCAGGTCCTGGGAGGCTGGTGGAATTGGGATGTCTTGGATTGCTGTCTGGATACAGGCGGATGAATCTCACGCCTGCACTGCTGGCCTCATCCGCTTCCAGTCTGATGCTCACATTGCAAAGAAGAGAGGAAACAAGGTACCCTGGCGTGAAACGAGCTGAGAAGTGCCTGTGCACCGACTGCCTCCTGTTCAGGGGCATGGTGATCATCCTCTGCTTGTGCAGGGCTGACCTTGGACCCGTACCTGATACATACAAACTGATGGACGCTGGCACTGCGGCTCCTGGCAGGGCTCTGAGCGGAGTTCAGCACCGCTCCAGACTTCCCCTTCTCCTCTGCATGATCCCTGCAGTTTTCATTTCCACTAAATCACCTAAATTGGTTTCGCTCAGCGGTAGGAAAGCCACGTTCGGAGTCTAACGGCTGATCTTTTATGACATTTACCGCCACTCATGTCAGAAGCAGCGCCTGTTTAATTCACTTGTTGCTATGCCATCCGTCAGTCACTCTGAATGTTATAACAGCAATCTGTCACCGAGGGGGGTGCGCGGGGATGGAGGGGGGCGTTAGATGGGCCTGAGAAATGATTGTGCTGCCTCTGAAATGTTTGGGGTGGGGGGATCTGTGTCTGACCGCCACTGTGGGGTGAGACACAGCTCTTGTCACTGCCTTGGCAATAAGCTGGTGCAGCGCGCCGCTTCAATTTGCCTATAGCTTCTTTATTTGCTTGCAGCTGATTTATTTGCTGTTTCTGGTTCTCTGATGCTTGCCCCCCCCCCCCCAGCAGGACCCCCTCCTCTTTTGGGAGCAGGAGTCTTC
>JANRGW010037159.1:0-64283 GCA_024733675.1 Psilopsiagon aymara
CTGCACGGGGACCCGTACACCCCCCCCCCCGGTACTGATCGCTCCCCCGTCGCCCGCAGGACACGGCCGGCTCTGAGCGGTACGAAGCCATGAGCCGCATCTACTACCGCGGGGCGCGGGCTGCCATCGTCTGCTACGGTAAGGGCACGGTGCTGGGGGATGAGAGGAGCTGCGGAGGTCCCGGGCTGAGGATCTCGGCAGCTGCTGGGGGTGGGCAGCCGCTGACGCTCCCCCCCCAGATCTCACCGACAGCGGCAGTTTCCAACGCGCCAAGTTCTGGGTGAACGAGCTGCAGAACTGCGAGGAGGTACGGCTGGGGGGGGGCACCGGAGGGGCCGGCGGCGGTGCAACGACCGTGTCCCTCCCGTCCCTCTGCTGCCGCAGGGCTGCCGGATCTACCTGTGCGGTACCAAGAGCGACCTGCTGGAGGAGGACAGGAGGAAGCGGGGCGTCGACTTCCACGATGTGCAGGACTACGCTGACGGTACGGCCGTGCTCTGCGCGGGGCGCAGTGCTGGGGGCTGGGCCGCGGGTGAGGGATGGAGCCGCTGCCTCTGGCTGGGAGGTGAGAGGGGCTCTGCCCTTGCCCGGGACCCGCAGCAGATCCGGGGGCTCCTGGCACCGCCGCTCCCTGCGTGGCGAGGTCCAGGGAGCTCCCTGGGCACGGCATGTCCTGACACGGGCAGGCATGCGGCCAGCTGGGACGAGGGGACATGGGGACAGGAGCACGGCGCCCGCCCTGTGTTCCTGCCAGCCCGCCAGCAGCCGCCGTGCCCAAGGGGTGGCTCTGGGGGGGACCGAGCCTGCGGGGCCGTGTCCTGCTCCTGCAGCAGGGGCTAACCCGGGCCCTTGCTGCAGAGATCAAGGCCGAGCTTTTCGAGACCTCCAGCAAGACAGGACAGAGTGTGGGTGAGTCGCATCTTGCTGCCGGCTGTACCCCGGGCTCTGCCTGGCCAGGGGCTGCCTGCACCCCACCTGCCCGCACCCACCTTGCCCGCTCCACCCACAGATGAGCTGTTCCAGAAGGTGGCTGAGGACTACGTCCACTTCACCGCCTTCCAGGTGATGACAGGTGAGCAGGCAGGACCCAGTCCCCCCTGGGCACCCTCTCCCATGTCAGGGGGTGCACATGCCCCTGGGGAAGGGGCAGCCCTGGTCTGTGGGTCTGCCCGCATCCTCCCTGGCACCACTGTGGCTCCATGCAGGGGTTGTCCCTTGGAGCTTGGGTGCTATTGTGGTGTCCAGATCCCTGCTCAGGCCAGGTTCAGCCTGACCGGGCCATGAGTGGCCTTTGCTGAACAGGCAGTCAGGAGCATCGCTGGGCTGTGGGAGCGGCTCTGGGCTCTGCACCAGGCCTGTCCAGGCGTGCTCAGCCCAGCTGTGCCTCTGTCCCTGGGCTGTGTCATGGCCATGGGCCGTGCCAGTGCACCAAACCCCTCCCTAAGAGACCTGCCAGGGCCCAGGTTCGGGACTGGCAGCTTTCAGGCTCCCACGTGGTGTGGATGTGCTGGCAGCCCGTGCCCCTGCTCTCTTCCAGAGGACAAGGGTGTTGACCTGGGCCAGAGGAGCGGTTCCTACTTCTACAGCTGCTGCCACCACTGACACCTCCTGCCAAAAGGGAACCACTGCTGCTGCCTGGTGTGTGCTGGCTCCGGTTTTTTACCTGCTGTGTTTTAGCTGTATGGGCCCATCTGCAATGTGGCAGCAGCCACATGGACTGCTCTGAGCAGCGGAGGCTGTGCTGTGGTGCTGGGACCTGCAGCCCTCATCGCCGGGGACCCTCTCCCTGCCACCTGGAACTGCAGGAGCCGCTTCCCCAGGTCACTGCTGGGGCCCGGCCGTGGCTGTTAACTTATTCTCTTGGAGATGCTGCCTGATTCTTTGCAGATTTATTTAAGCGTCTTCTCTTGAGATGTATGGTGTAAATAAAAGGCATTGTGGTCTGAGCCAGTGCCAGGGCTCTCCCGTCCCTGCTGTGATCCCCCCACATCCCTCCATTCACCAAGACAAACCACAAGAGGACATCGAGAGTAAAGTTAAACTTTACTTTACAGTAATTTTTCTTCTATATACAAAGAATTACAGTACATGTTCTGGGAGCACCTGGGCAGGGCAACCCTCTTTTCATTGTAAGTTTCACATACACAGCCACCAGTCTAAGGGGAGCAAAATGAAAGTAATCAATGGTCCGAGACTCTCCCCTCTTCCCTCTAAAAATAATATACATGCTGGAAATATGTAGGTCTCACCCGCTCTGGCATCCTTGCTTAGAACCGACCAACGAGCGCCAGCCAGGGCCGGCCCTGCCTCAAGCCGGGCACCTCAGCACCCACTGCCCTTCCCTCTGGATGGAGCCCTGCAGGTGAAATCCCTCCCACCACCACCCCATGCAGCACACCTCCGAGGGAGGGGAAGGCAGTGTGGGGCTGTTCACACCACGGCTCCCCACTCCTCTGACCAAACCTGCTCACGGCCTCAGCACAACTTACGCTGCTGCTGGTACACTGACCCCCCCATGTCCCTCTTCCCTGGAGCCCCGCAGCGTAGCCGGCCGCCGGGAGCCCAGCGAGTGCACGTGGCACCGGAGCTCGGATGGGGACATGAAGCCAAGGCGCCGTATCCGACACAGGCGGTGTCTGGAGGTGAGCGGGGGGGCAGTGAACCTGGCACCGCGGTTAAATAGGGCCAGGAGAGCTGCTGCTGCAAGGCTTCTGCCCATCACAGGGAGAGCTGCTCCCTGCCAACACGTCTGACCTCCCACCCTCAGCACCAGCCACGCTCCACCGTGAGCATCCCGGTGCTGCTGCTTTGCTTTATAACGAGTTCCCAGTGTCTAAAAAATCCACGAACCCAGTTCCTTGAAGTCAACAACTTGGAAACACCAGAAAGGAAAGAAACAATAAAAACCTGAAACCAGCTCAGTACCAAAGACACAAAGAACATGCAGTTAGCGGATGCCTGCCTTGCTTCACGTGGCTCCACTCGCTCCCTCTGCCCACGGGGCCCACTGGCACACTGGTTGGAGTCTCAAAACCATCCTGAATTGAAGGAACTGAGTCACGCCTCATCCTGTTTCTATCGCATACACTGAAGCCCAGCCCCAGCTATTGGGATGGGACTCAATTGGTAAAGAAGCCTCCATGCTGTGGGCCTGGAGCCGAGCCTACCGCGCTGAGCTGCCGATGGTTTACAATAGCACCACAATAGCCCAAGTGCTTCGCCAAGGGCAAACTGATTAAAACTTTACCTTGAAATAGGACATAGCAACACCCATTTCTCAGATTTCCCTAGGAGGTAGATTCAGTGCCATAGGGGCTTCCACCGGAATTTCCACCTGGAAAATCCCACCCAGGGATTTCCACCTGGAGTGGAAACCTTGCTTTTTCCCAGCTCCTGCTAAGCGAGGGCACTGCCACCCCCAGGCGAGACTCCTGCTGAAGCCAAGCAAGCAGTGGCGTGGTCCCCAAGCTCCCGCATCCCATATCCTGAGCCCCGAGCACCCATCAGCCCGGCCGTGCTGCTGCAAGACACAGCCCTGGCTGCAAATGCTGCCACCAGCGTTACGGCTATCACAGGGGAGGGGGCAGCACAAAGCCCAGGCCCCCTCTGTACTCTCAGAGTAGCTGCAGGGTTTGCCACTTTGCTTTCACACTCACTGGCTGGCAAAGGCTGAAAAGCCTCATCAGTAATTTAGGGCAAAGCACATTACAAGCAGGTTACAATAATGGTTATTCCAAACACGAAGCAAAATCAGAAGTTAAGGCTGAAATCAAAAATAAATGGAAAGCGTTGAAGGTCTGAGGTTTCCCAAACAAAGTCCCCCTCCCTCGTCACAACGCTGGCTATGGTGCCAGGCAGGAGCAGAGCACATCCACCTGCACATACCCTGACGCGGTCAGGTTAAACCTCTGCCGAGAGGCATCAGGGCTGCCGTTTCTTCCTTTTATTCTGTGAAACTGAGCTGAAGCTCTTCTAGCACCCTCAGTCCACATCATTTCACCTTAGTAAGTTACTGTCCCTTAGATTCAACCACCTCAGCTCTGGAACTTCAACCACAGACACACTTTTAAAGCAAAGCCTCTGCCTGTAGAGGGGGGTTGACCCTGAATTACAATGCCTGCTCCCACAGTACCACCTGGATACCTTGTGCACTGAAGTGAATCTGGTTCTTGTGAGGTTTATTTTGTTGAATACGAAGAGTTTCAACTTGAGAACAGCAATAAAGCAAGCCACCACGAGCTGGCTGGTATCTGAAGATGTGCACAAGGGGATTATCCCTTACAGTGGTCGCTTTTCTGCTCGATTCACCTGGATTCACTCTGCCTCTGGCTGGCACAGGCCCTCCTCCATCTCCAGTGTTAGCTGGGACTCTCCTGCCCACTGTGGAAATCCACTACTGTGGGTCCTGCTGTGCGATGGAGGCCACAGCCAGGGACCCCAGCCCTCTGCTCGGAGCAGGGGCAGCAAGGCTGTATCCTGGCAGCAGGGATGCTGACCAGCAGAGCAAACCCTTCATCCCCTTCAGAACTGCTAAAGCAGAGCCAGTCCTAAAGCAGGGATGAGCTCAAGAGCCTGAGAAATCCCCTTGAGCCTTCCTGGGACAGGAGGGAAAGGGACAGAGCTCTGAGCAGAAATTACACCCTTGATTCTGCTTCCCCAACTCTCCACAACCGTGAATCAACACAAGAGTTACCTCACACACCTCGGGTGCAATTACTGCTGACTGTTACTGGCCAAGTGATCAACCAGATCCCTCCAACATAGCAGAAAACCACCATGGCCTTGGTCATGAAGCTGTAGCAGAGCTGCTCCATCCAGCCCAGGGCAAGGGCTCAGGGAGGCTGGAGCAGAGCTGCAGCAGCTCCTCTCCTGCAGGAGCAGGTTGCAGAGAGTATGTGTTAACCTGCTGCGTTCTTCTACCTTACAACCCTGTGATTCAAACTGGCTCAACTCTGAAGGCAGCAAAGTGCAGAAATGAACCCAACTACTTCAGTACAGACACCGCCCCTCTCCTCCTCCAAGGAGCCACCAGCAGCATGAATCACCTCAAGTGCTGCAGAAGCCCACATTTCCTTTGTGGGGGTTTTCCTGCCCAGATCTGGACCTTGGCTCATGCTAACTGCTGCTGAAGGCAGGCAGGGCAGGGCTGCTGGGACCTACCTCCATGCCTGGTCAGGCCCTGCTGAGGCGGCCCAGCACAGGCAGCCATTCCTAACAGCACCACTACTCCTCTGGCAAGCCCTGTGTGCATCTGAAAAACGCCCCTGATCTGACAGAGCATCAGCCAGGGGCCCAAGGAGGGACAAGCAGCTCACTGGCTTCCCCTGCAATGGTGCTCCCAAATGCCAGTTTTACTGAGCAGTCTCCCAGCTACGCTGAAATCAACTTTCCAACAGTAGCTGAAAAGCAGTAAACGCCACAAACCTGGATGCTCATGGAAAAGCAAGGAGAGAGACAAGAAGAGAGGTGGGGTACAGCGAGACGTGAGGAGTAAGGCTGTGGGTTTGAAATGCCATGCAACGGTTCAATCCACATTCACTGTTCAAACCAAGCTTTTGGGGAAGAGCCTGCTGCGTGAACGGCTGCTGCTGCCACGAAGCTCACCCTACAGCGAGCGCACCACGTAGAGGGGAGTTTTTCAAACCTGCACTGAAGAGAACGTCTCCATTTTACAGATTTAAAAAAGCCTGCACCAAAAATATTCACAGTTTATTTCTTTTCATGAAACAAGTAACTAGTGAACACGTGACAATGCGAAGCGGAGGTGGACAGAGCAGCGCAGACACCTTTCTGGTTACAGCTGTAGCTGGCCGGGCGGCTGGCATGGAGGTAACCCTACTGACACAATCTACATGACTAAGTCCAGCTCACGGGAAGGCCTAGAAATGAACAGTCAAGGTTTATTTTCCTTCTCACACATGATAAATACTGAACAGACCCAACGGCAGTGCCGCCTTTTTTTTGTCTTTTTAAATTTTGTTTAAAAAAAGTTAATGAATGCCCTTAGATTTCTCTTCTCTCTCTCGAGGAGTTGTCCTGATTCCCTTTGTGCAGGAGTCACGCAGAAACACAAGCTGCTTGCACTTCCCCAGTTTCAGCAGCGAGCAGGAACTGACCTGCCAGTCTTCCCAGAAAAAACCCCAACATGAAGCAGGAAGTTTCCATAAGCCATAAAGCTGTCTGAAGTCGCTAACTATTCTACAAAGGATCTGAAATGATTCGGACTAGAGAAGAGATGCACCATAGCACTGGTAATGTCCCCTGGTGCCCAGCGCACCCGGGCTTTAACAGCAGGACATTTGTCTTGGGGTGTGTACATCAGGAAAGGAGAATGGATCGGGATTTGTCTCGGTACAAGTGTCAGCCTCCCTTCATAGTAAACCACAAAGCTTGTGACCATCTGCTCTGGGAGCAGCAGGCACTTGCAAGCCAGGTGGGAACAAAGATCTGCTCCCATGTCAGAGGGAGAGGGTCGGCCTGGAGCTAGCGCTCTTTTTCCCACAGAGGGACCCGCAGATCAGCCTGGAAGGACAAGGATACACAGAGCTGCACAAGGGTCTGGTGGTGGGTGCGGAGATCCGAAGCTGCGGTGCCTGGATCGGCGGAGCTCAGGCAAGCCACAGAGGTAATGTGTTGTGAGAGTGGGAGAGGGGGCTGGTCGGCAGCGCTTCCTTGGCAGGACACCAGCCCCATCCAGCCCGAGCAGTGCCACCAGGGAGGCCAAGTCCGTCCTCCTGCCTGTGTGGGCGCTGGAAGTTGCAAGGTGCCACTCTGCAGGTCCCTGGGACTCTACTGCATGTCCCGCCAGTACAACGGCCAAGTGAACTTTTGCTTCAATGCTTGAATGAACAGCCTTCTGCAGGCCTAGTCTGGACACCAGCCTGATGACCACCAGGTACTAAGCATCTCCTTAACTGGAAAAGGGAGAAGAGGAAAGAAGAAAGCCAGCCAGCTGCTGGAGCCCACCATATTCCAGTGTGAGAACTATTCAGTTGGAAGGACACACGCACACACACACACACACACGCACACAAACACAGTCCAGTTAATTCAAGTCTCCTTTGGTTGTAGAAGAGTTAAACCAGAAGCTACCCAAGGGGATGGTGTCAAGATGGGTCCTGATACAGCTACAGCACCCTTGCCTCCACACTGCGTAGCGAGCGGTACAGGCTTCATTTGCAGCTGGGCAGCACGTCCTGCTGCTGAGAAGACCAGGCATGATGTGAACACGTCCTGAAAGCGTCTGGGGCAAGGGTAGAAAAGACTGCTCAGTGTGCTGGCTCACGGTGACGACACAAGTCAAGAAGAGACCGGATGGGAACCTGAAAGGGAGCACCACCACCCTGCCAGGGTGGTGCTTAGCACCTTGGGGAAACCCACTCTGCCCTACTCTGCTATTGCTGCTTTACAGGTCACAATGTTTTCAAGCGCAGGAAACACTCCACATGTTCTCTTGTTTAAGGATTAAGACACAAGGATGAAGAAACTGCCAGAAGACTTCTTCTAAGATCTCTCTTTTTCCTGACCTTCTTCAAATTCTCCATTTCTCAGGCCTGGCCAGTTGCAGCTGTGTACAAAGGAGCTTGAATGGATACTGTCTATTGCTGGAGTAAACTGCACTGAGTGCAGCACACTCCTCTCCCAGCTCCACTGGAGATGACAACTGTCCGTCAGTGAAGCACGCGCACAGCATGTCCCAGTGAACATATGGCCAAACCTTGCAAAGCAACACCTGCAGGGACAGAGACCCGGGCAGACGATGGATAAACCCCTTCTCTGCTGCTACACAATCTAGCAAGGGCATACACCTGACTGCTCACCGCCTGACACCGAAACAGCTCCGGTCCCAGGGCAGCCTGACTCTAAATACAGGGAGAAGAGCAAGGCTCCCGGCTGTACCAGGGAACCCGCCTGTGAATCAGACTCGGAGCTCGAATACGCTGCATCAGTAATGTGACCATTTCAATGGAACTGGAGATTTTTACCCAAAGTGGACTCTTTATTTCAGCTTTACCATTTGTAAAAGGAAGAGGAAAAGGTCACAGATGCTCTCTTCCTTTGGCTGGGCCACACTCAGACTTAAGAGAATGTCCTTGCTCGTGTCATGAGAGAATATGGATGGGATGTGCATGGGTTAGGGGCTGGGCTCAGGGAAGTGAATTAAAAAAAAAGACCAAAATAAAGATTCCCCCTCCCTAAACATTGAAAGACTGAAACCTGCCTCCCACATTCACCAACCTCACTTTGGCTCTGAGTTGGCCAACTCACGACAGACAGAATCCTGGTTACGGGCTAGCGCTGTGTTTTGTTCAGGCAAAGGGTCCTGCCCCCGAGGAGTCTGTGATTTCCCACTCAGCCAAGTAATCTGGTCAACAGCCTGAACGTTCGTGACAAACCACTGCATCTGCTCTGGGGGCACTGGTGCTTCCCTGGCTGGCCGAGGGGTCTGCTCAAACACACACAATCTCTCTGATGTCCAAGGGGTTTGCTCAGCTGGGGCTGAGGCCACTTCCCAGCTGGGTTGAAGGGTTGGCTCTGGTAGCTTCTCTGCTGTCCTGGGGGGCTGCTCTGCAGGCATCAGGGCTTTTGCAGTGGGCCAGTGGGTCTGCTCATGCATTTGGAGTTTCTCTGTAGGCCAAGGTACCTGTCCAACATGCAGCACCGCCTTCCCAGCAGACCAAGAGATTTGCTCACCAGCTAACATAGTCCTCTCCTTCTGCTGGGGACCCAGCTCCACCGCTGGGGCTCCTCTCTCCTTCAGCTGAGCGTTCTGGTCGACGGGCCGCAGCGCCTTCTCCGACAGCAACAGCCTCGGAGCCGACACAGCCACAGGCTTGTCCAAGACTTGAGGTCGAGGAGCCACGGCAGCAGCCAGCTTGTCCGATGCCTGGGGCCACGGGGCTGCAAGAGTGAGAGGCCTCTCCAAGAGCTGAGGCCGAGCCACCGCAGAGCCGAGAGCCTTTTCTGGAGGCAGGACCCGCAGGGCCCCGGTCTCGCCAGCCTTGTCCGGAGGCAGCGGCCGCAGCACCCCAGGGGTGAGTGCCTTCTGTGTGAGCGGGATGCGCAGGGCCCCTAAGCCAAGAGCCTTCTCCATGGGCAGGACGTGCAGTGACCGGGAGCCAGCGGCCTTCTCTGGAGGCAGGGGCCATGGTGTCGCTAAGCTGGGAGCCTTCTCTGGGGGCAGGGTCCGTGACATACCCAAGGCAGGAGCCTTCTCTGGAGGTAGGGGACGGGATGCCTCAGAGCTCGGAGCCTTCTCCGTGACTGGGACCCGCACTACCCCAGAGAAGGAAGCCTCTGCAGGCAGGGGCCGTGGAACAACCAATCCAGAAGCCTTCTCCATGGGCAGGATCCGTGAGACCACAGAGCCAGGGACTTTTTCAATGGGCAGAGGCCACAGCACCCCAGAAGCAGGAGCCATCTCCAGTGCTGGGACCTGTGACACCACAGAGCTGGGAGCCTTTTCCACAGACTGAGTCTGCAGACTCTGGGCAGAAGCTTTGTCCAACAGCTGAATCTGCTCGGCCACCGAGGAGATGCTCGGTGGCTCATCCACCGGCTGGCACTGCAGGGCCCCTACCATGGTGAGATGTCTGTCCGTCAGTTGAGGATGCAGGCATTTAGCTGGGAAATCTTCCAGCAGCTCTGGCTGCTGGGTCCTGGTGTCAAGGAAAGCCTTGTCTGGTAACGACAAAACCCCAGGGGTGGCAGGAGGCTCATCTGACAGCTGGAGCTGCAGGGCACCAGCAGTGACCAGCGACTCATCTGACGACTGAGGAGATCCTGGAGATGTGCTGGGCAGATGAGGCTGTGAGGTGTCACTGGAGGACTCGTCCAGCGGCCAGAGCACCGCGTTGGTGGGAGGTTTGTCAGGCTGCTGAGGCTTCAGTGCTAAGATGATGGGCTGCTTCTCTGACTGCAGCCTTAGGGACAGGGCAGCCTGGGGCTTGTCAGCCGGCTGCAGGCGGAGTGACAGGGTGGTGGGAGGTTTGTCTGATGGCTGCAGCCGGAGTGACAGGGTGGTGGGGGGTTTGTTGGATGGCTTCAGCCTCAGTGACAAGGTGGTGGGGGGTTTATTTGATGGTGGCAGTCTCAGCGCCAGGGCAGCGGGTGGTTTGTCTGGTGGAGGCAGCTTGAGGGCCAGCGTGGTAGGGGGCTTGTTTGACGGCTGCAACCTCAGGGCGAGGGTGGTGGGGGGTTTGTCTGATGACGGCAGCCTTAGCGCTAAGGTAGCGGGGGGCTTTTCTGGTGACTGCAGTCTGAGGGCCACAGACTGAGGTAGGCTGTCCAGAGGCTGAACGCTCAGGTCTGTGTCTGCAGGCGGCTGCTCCGGTGGCTGGGTTTCCTCATCATTAGTCAGGTCTTCTATGGGAGGCACAAACTCACGAATTTCTCCTGGCTCTAAAGGGTTGGGACCACAGGGATCATGCTCTGTGCAGCTTAAACGTCCATCCAGCTTGGAGATGAAGAGCATGCCTTCCCGGTGCTGTTTGCAGAAGGACCTGGGGCACATCTCACAAAAGGAAGCTGCTTCCTTACTACACACATCACACTGATGCCATGGGCACTCCCATTTTCCTGCAGCACAGGAGAAAAAAAGATACCTTAGTATTGGCGCAAGGGGAAGAGACAAGACCTTACACAACGGCAGCTAAGGGAGAGCAGAAACACCCCTGTAATACTCCTATACATCTCCACATGTCCTCCTCAGTTTCTGCCATAGCTCCCAGGTTTGATGGGCAGTTAATAAGAACCTGCATCTACAGCAGCAAGGGCAATGATACTCCTGACAAACACAAGCCCTGCCATTGCAGACCAAAAGCCCATCTGGCTTCAGCAGGACACTAACCAATTCAGATGCCTAAAGAAGAGTAGACACCACCCAGCTTGCATATCTCTGTGCCTCTGGTTTCCATAGCCAGCAACAGTGGTATCTGTACAGTACACCCAATGGACTTTTTAAAATAGATGTGTCAGGTTCTTTTAAGTCTTTGTCATTCTTGGTCAACAACCTCCTTCCTGTTTATCAGAAAGAAGTGGTGAGGGCAGTGACCTCAAGAGAGTAAGTTTCTGTTGTACTCAAGGCATCTTCCTTAACCTCTGTGTATAGCCAGAATAAACTTGCTTCTTAGTACAAAGCCAAGCTTCTCCCTGAGGAGCTCCATCTTCACACTGAATCTGTTCACCACCACAATCAACACCATCACAGAGGGAAAAAACAACATTACACTTCAGAGATTGCTGCTTTTTAAACTTGTACATGACCTCACCGCTTCAGCCCCCTGCTCTCCCAGCCAAGGCTGCTGCTGCCTCTACCAGACGCTTCTCACCAGTTCACAGACACAAGGAACAGTGAGACCATTTGCACCCAGGGTACAGGATGCTGAGCTATCCAAGTACGCCTCCTGCTTCCATGCCCCTCCATGTCTGCCCGGGTTCCTGCCTTGCAGCGAAGCACAGCTCCCTAGGGAGCAGCCCTCCCACAGGCAAATGCTCAGAGCAGAAGCGATGGAGGGCTGCTCTAGCATCAGCCTGGCAAGAGCACTTCCCAACCTCCCTGAACCGGGACCGTGCATCTGTGGCTTTGGCTACCAGCATTTTCCACAGAGGCTGGAAGAGAGCACGACTGCAGCATGGCACTGAGCAGCTGCGCGCATCTCTCCATGCACTTGTGCAACATCAGGTTTCCACTCCCCGCCCTCATGCTGATTTTCCCCCAGGGCTGAAGACAACATGCAGCATGTTCTTCCTCTCCTTTGAAGCCTGTCCAAGGCTTCTGTTCCACTCCCAAAATAGGTACATCGCTTTTCTATGTCTCTTCCAATTTTTCAGCACTTTTCAGACCAGGGATGTTTAACACTACATATGGTTTACCCCTTCCAGGCCCATGGTGCTGCAGCACAAGCTGTTGCGGCTCCCTCCACACCCCACAGAGCCACGCTCAACACTCACTTTGGCCACTGGAATGACTCTAGGACTACTATTATAGAGGTCATTTGTAAGGAGGATGGAAAACAAAGTAAGTCAAAAGCTGACAGTATACTGCAGGAAGGATAAATCCTATCAAACCACATAATGGTCTTTGACAGGATAAAAGGCCTAATGAATAAGCAGCCTCTCCAGAGACAGCCAGGAGCTCTTGGAAGTAAGATCACACAATTAGTAACATGCAAACAAGCAGGAAATTCCAATTACTTCACAGCAATGCCCCTGGCAGAGGAAACATTTGAAGTAAAAAGTGCTGAACCTTTCATGTCCTGCATGATACTCCAAGGAGCAGGCGCTGAAAATAACAGCCCAGGAGGAAAATGCTTATAACTGACTGAAAATTTATTCTCAAAACCCCAGGTATTAATGATCTTCTGGCAAAGTGAGGAGGCATTTCCAGTGACACCCTGCAGAGTCTGGTTGAGCCCATATTTGAATCTACATTTCTGGAAGCAGAACAGCAAATACTCTTGCAGAAACGGGTAGATAACAACAGCACTGTGAAGGACTGCACACACGTGGCTGGATAGGCTCAGGATTTAAACTGGACAGATGCTCTTGCACCAGGAAAGCGCAATTAAATGAAGACTATAATGCAAAGCAGGACTGAAGGAGGAAGAAATGAAGTATGTGAAAAGCCATCAGCGTAAGGAGTCAAGGATGAAAGGGCAAACCACAGACATCACAGATATGAAAAGTTATTTTGGCAAAACAATTTGCAAAACAAATCAATCTCATTTCCTAAAAAATTGCCTGTAAAACACAAGCTATGCCACTGTCTTCTGCTGGTGTTCGCAAGGCTTTGGCTGCAATGCTGCTAAAGCCCAAGCTACCAGCTCTAAAAATGTGTAGGCAAGTGGGACACAGTCCAGAGCAGACCAGGAATAGTAAAACAGGAGCTGCAAGGAGAGGCTGTGTTTGTTTCAGCTGGAAAAGGACTAAGGAGATCAGCGCCTTCCAGGATGTAAAAAACTGGCGACTGGAGAGATGGCAAACTTTTGCCTGCTCAAGTGAGGCTGTTAGGAGAAACTTTTCAAATGGAAAGCAAGGGAAAGGCTGGATCCTCTTTTACTGGGGACTTTGAAGCATGGGAAAACCCACCAGGATGGTACAGAGCCCTGTTTTAGCACACAAGAATGAACAGGAAGGTGATATTCCAGGCTCCCTCACCTGGAATGTTGATGTTCCATAGGAATAACCTGCACTCCCATTGGGTTTCACAGCATTTGCTCAATGAGCAATCCAAGCTCTTCTACATAAATGTCTTATTCTCCCCCAAACTTAACATACAACATAATTTCTGTCAGCTACAAAATCCTTTACTAGCCCTTCTATGCCTCTTGCCAAGTTACAGCTAGAGATGCTGAAGACCCGGTTCTCACTCCCTGTAGTGTAGTGACTCTCCTGGCAGTTACTTCCAGAGCTCACTCAGCTCCATGTTTCTCAGCCTGCCTCTGCCTGCCTCTGATGGGCTCAGAAACACTGTACAGAGCTGCACATGGAACTTCTGATTACAACAGTGCTTTCAGTATTGAATCAAAAGATTTACAACCCCCTAAACAAATTATTTTAATGCAGTTGGCTTGTATCAACCAAATTTATCATCTTAGCAGAAGCTCCTAAATTAGGGTTGATGAGTTATTGCACCTAAAACTTGTCATCGAGTATCGCTTATATTCTGACCATTTAGTTCTTTAAGAACTTGATGCTGTATCAGCTTTCCCATCCTCCTGGCCTGGCAGACATCAGGCTAACTGGCCTACCAAGACTCAGGTCAGGCTTTCTCATTTTCTGAGCTTTGCTAAACCTGAACGCCCATTAAAGGTCGCAGGAACAACTTTAGTAACCTATTAGTGAACTCAAAGCTGGTTTATCACTCATACATGGAGCCTATTTCTTTGTCTGTATCCAACCACAAGTACTTGTGGAGTATTTTGTCTTTCTATTTCAAATTTCTGCCCCCATCTCACCACAAACTAGAATATGCTTTGATACTGTTCTCTTCCTTTACTATGAACTCATGGCTGTTCACACATCTAATGCATTCTTCTGTGACTCCTATTTTTCACCAGTCCTTTTCCTTACACCATTCAATTCACTCAACTGCCTTCATCGTTGGGAAACCAGCCAATTTGAGGAACCAGTATCTCAACTATCATTGGGACTGTCCTTTGCTGCCAGGCCCCAAGGATGAGGTCCGCTCACATGTACCGTTTTTCAGGCAAGAACCACCTTCCCCTTGAGCAATTAATTCACCTTTTTGCAGTCACGGTGGGGTGAAACCCAGGGTTGTATCATACAGACCATTAAGAATGATTTCTCTAAACTTTGAGATGCTGTGAAGTGAGTGCAAGGTGATGAGCAGTGCCTGGGACACTAGGTCAACACTGTGACCCAAGCAGAGCCCAGCCATGCGGAGCACTGACCTGCAGGTCTCTTGGTCAGGTTGAGGCAGTCTGCGTGGTACACTTTGGGACAGCCTGGCTTCTTACAAGAAACCAGCTGCCCTCCGTCCCCACAGCTGAAACATTCATCCTCTCGCTCCTTCATCACCTCCGCTTGCGACCTGCGCTTCATCTGTGGCCGTCTCTTTAGCTTCTTGGACTTTTCCTCATTGAGGTTGGGCTGGCTCTGTGGGTGAAACAGTGTCAGTTAATGCAGGTTTCTGCCCTTTCCATCTGCTCCCTTCCTGCTACAGTGGGGGTAACTGCAAACCCTGCAAATAAAAATCCCACTGCCCGCTGTACCTGAAATGTATGTAGCATCTCTACATGCTTCTTAGTATTTGGCAACCAATCTACTACAGCAAACAGTTCTCTTTAAGAGCCTGGAAACCCAGCATCAAAGCCTGGTTAAATGTGGGATATATACAATTAGCAACAGCAGAATGAGGAGCCAGGGACTGCCTGATGTCACTGAGCTTGTGCCACCTTTCACACCCTTCATGCCCTCAAAGCAGTCGGGTCTCCTTGTGTCCATGACTTAAGAAGAGACTCTCCGAGCCCTTTCTGCACTTCTTGACGTTCCTCACTCCTCTCCCTGTTTTCACTCAATTTATCTGTGATCAGTTTAGACCTATTTTTTCTCATGTCAGTGCTGCTCTTTTCCAGCCAGTTTTTCCTCTCTCCCTGAAGTAACTACAGAGACATACTCTCCTTCTCATAAACCAACATTACAGTCTGCACCCTCAGTCTTCCTAATGGCTTTACCTATAATGAGTTTATTTCTCCCAAACACGCTACTTCAGATGATGCCTCATATGCCACGTACAATGACAGCAACACTTATCCAAAAGAATAGGAATTCTCTCCCAAAGCACTGCCACCATTTGCCTTTTTCACAACTACATCACAACAGCAGCTCAGTCTTGTGGCAGCTGAACTGCTCAACAGCTTCTCCACCACTGCTTGTGACCATGGCAGATTTGCCTCTATTACCCTCCAGGTGTGCATTCTGTACTCTCGCACACTCAACCTCTGAACCTCCAGCTCATCCCCAGTTATACTCAGTTACTCCTTTGTAAGTGCCTCATCCTCTCCAATACCCTTATATTTCAGTTATATTACCATGCTTCCAAGAACTGTGTTACAGGTAGTAATGAAATAACCACAACTGGTCCCCAGATTGGCATAAAAATGGCTTAAGTGCTCTCTTCTCTGGCCTAAGTCATCCTCAAAGGCTGCCCTTCCCTTCAGACCAGCCCCTCAGACTACTCCTGACCTCCTAGCAGAGATCCTCTCTGGGCTAAGCCTCCCACTGTACCAAGCACGCTACAAAGATGATGCTGTATGTCCCCAGTCAGTGACCTTATCAAAGCACTATCAACTCAATTTATCGAAACAGACATGAGCTAATTTTTATGTCGTTTTCCACTTATCTGTGTCCAAATAATGGGCTCTTGGTGCGGAACATCTGTGTGATGAGATGACACCTACAAGGTCATTTTGCATCCTTTGTTCTACATAAATATTAGGCACTATTTTCATTGCTTTCATATGAAGACTAAGCCCAGAACCAACAAAACACTTAAAAACCTTTGTCTGCAGACCTACAATTTTAGAATTGGGCAACGGTAGTTATCCAGCTGTCCTGCCACGAGGGAGTTCCAGCTCTTGATTGTTTCCTTCCCCTTTACCTGTGGATATTTCTGGTTCCATACCACCATTCACACTGACAATGGGGACCAGTAAAGCCTTTCTTATCACTGAAAATGCAGACAGTGAAATCACTTCACCTATAATCAGTGTCTAGTACCTTGGCTATTTAACTGCAAAGAGAACAAGTAAAACCCTTCACAGCTAATTTGAATGTCTAAGGCAAGGCCTAACAGCTGGACTAAGCGATTCACACTTCAACACAATAGACTCCCAAGTATTCTTCCACAGTCCCAGTTAGCAAGGTCACTTTGAAGAGTGAGCTACAGTATAATCTTGTCTTGCTGTACCTTCAGGAAACTTAAAAATGCATCTATTGTGGGAGGAATTTGAAAAAAGAAAAGAAAGCCAACACCACCCTCCCCCCCCCAGGTACTGTTTTCTTGGGCGTTGTTTCTTAGCCCATCTCATCAAGACAGAGTGAGTCGCCTCAGGCATCACAATGGAACATTAAAGTGAACTCAAGGGCACCTTTCTCTGATTTCCATCATGCAACCTGCAATTTCAGGGTAAGAATGACAATCAAACCATGTGTAACACAGGAGCAGCACAAAATCAATTGAACTTTAAATCTCAACCCCAAAAAAAGGAACTAAACACATCAGATGTGCAATTCAGCTCATCCGTAAACTTCTTAAGACATCACTTATTGATATTTTTTTATTGTAAGTTAATTCTTCTGCAGAACGAAGTTCTCTGGGGAATTCACAAAACCTTCTGTATATATTAACAGGGCTTTTAACCCTTAACTGTGGGTAAGCCACCAGTGTCCACATACCACAGCAGAGGGATTACAGACTGATTTGGTGAAGCTCCTGAAACAAACCAGCAGCTGAGACGCGGATTTTGCTGGTGACAGCTGGGAACTTGGCCAGCTGCTCCTGTAATTTCCTTTTCCCAGTGAGAATCCGCTCACACAAGGAGGTAACTGAAATCGATTTCTGTTACTGCAACACTGCAAGTTACAAAATGAAGCTCTCAAAAGCCAGTGAGTTCTAAAAGCTAGCGATTTTTCTACTACATATATGGCAAATTTCTTAAGCCCGTTTGATGTGTAAATTTCAGTCACTTAATTAATAGAAGGAAAAAACCCAAAGTTTCTTATTGCAGCAAAGATGGTGATGTAGAATAAAGCACCTCCAGTCTGAAGGAATGCAAGTTTGCTGGCCTTTCATGCATGCTCACAATTTACTCAGGCCTTTACTTTGGGAAATGGGCTGAGTTGTGGTTTCCTGGTTATCCGAAGGAAGTCCTTCCCATGCCTGTCCTTTGCTCCTCTAGTGCCACGGAAATTGCCATGATAATAAGCAGAAAATTCTGAAAAAAAATCTTTCATTTACTCTTTTGGTGTAAAATACAATTTCCTTTCATTATTTCTAGCAATTCTAGTATCTGAGGTCTAAGATCTGTTCTTTCAGAACGGAAACTTGAATATTCAGCTCATTTCAAGCACTGTTCTCATGGCCACATTGTTACCCTTCCTAAGATCTCTGCAACAAGCGATGCAAGTCTATGAAGAAAGGTGACCTGGAAGAATGAAAGCTTAAAGGAGACATCGTACCTTTGGCCGTACTCCTAGGAAGCCGCTGCAATTTGGGGCACCACATTTACAAACGGTCTTTCCGTTTCCCAAACACTCCAGATTGTAGTTGAAAGTCAGCTCAGTCCCTGGCACAAAAGCAGATCAAAACCAAGCAAGATGTAATGAGCTATGGGGCAGAATGTCTCACTGCTGAAATAAAAGCACTTTTGAAATACAATGCCACAAATGGCTGTCACAAATACACAAGGATACCAACTATTCATCTCCCATAGATCTGTGTGGATTGAAAGTTCAGTGCAACCTCATGCTCCCATCATGTGCTACAGCTAAAAAGAGCATTCCACCCCACCCTGCAGCATGCTTAGTTCCATTTCTCAGCCTTGTAAATCAGAACTAGGAACCTCCATTCATACCAGGGATGTGTTTTATTACCTCAGCGCTGGTGTTAAGTCTCATGAATGCCAACATGCAAACAAACATTAGCCATCTTCCCGGGGAGCTACAAACCCTCCCCTCTTCTTACAGAAACACTCCCACGCTCTAACTGCAGGTACTGCCAGAGCAGGTTTCTTACCAGCTTTGATATTTACAATTGCGAAGAGCCCGACCCGCGTGTCGCCGTTCACACACCACTTCTGAGTCTCACAGTTTGGCTGGCAGCAATGGTTCATGAACCGGGCGTAATTGCCCTTTGGCCCAGCATCAATGATTCGATCCTGGAATGGGAAGAAAGAAAAAACAGAAACACACAGTTAATAAACTATTATTTGTTGCTCAAACCGTTGCAGCCCGGTTTATATACCAAGAAAGCATTAATCAGCACTGAAATGCGCGACAGCAGAGGCATCTGATGATGCTGTGAAGTTCATCCATGTGTTTTAACCAAGTTAAGTGACAGGTGTCGCTGTGCTGCCTGGAAAATCAACAGACACCCAGCCGGTTTCCACACACAGGCAGATCACACAGCAAAACAGTCTCCTGCATGGCTTCATCTTCCTTTTCCAAGATACAAGAGCTCCTGAACAGCCAGGGAAGTCCTACTGCTGCTTTGTGGCAAGTTAACTCTCCCTGCGGTGTCAGTGTTGGATAATCACTAAGCTTCTAAGGCAGCACTTGTGGTTCCAGGCCCCAACTTCTGCTTAAAAGCAATATAGCAGTTCCTATTTCTTGTAGATCAATGTATAAAACAGGAACAGTATGTAACGTGTGAGGTACACTTCTCTAAAGCATACTACCACTTTGTCAGACTGTGTTGGAGAGGAGAGGGCAGCTGCAACTGAGATTTGCTTGAGAAATAATGGGACAGATATTAACACTTGGTTGTGCCCCTGCTCCCACCCATCAGCCAAACAAGGAAAACAAGATACGGTCAGTGTGAATTTCCAGCAAGAGGGGAGGGCCAGAAAGCAGTCACATTGTTATCCTGTCCCACACCTGACAGTTTCTTCCTGTGCCTGCTTTCATGGTCTCCCTCTAATCTTCACAAGGCTGAGTGACAAAACCATGGACAGTATCTGACAAGTACATAGCCCTGTAAGTCAGGAGCTCACACCAACCTGGCTTCCAGGACCCACTGAGGAGTTTGAGGGTGTAACAAACTCCACTGCTTTACTTAAGTGAGCAAGACCTGGGATCTGAACTCAGAATGAAGGTCTAACTGTGCCTGGTACTTTGTGTATCTGAGTGCAGATACCTTCTCTGGCACACACCAGCCCACATCTGGACTCTGCAGTTCAGCTGCTGGGAAGCATCCTGAAGACACTGAATTCTTAGCACCAATTTTACTTCTGGAGAAGACCACTCTTGTGCCTTCCTTGCTATCATTTTAATTCTATAAATTATCCTGGCAATCCCCCCCCCCCCAAAAAAATCCCTTTACATACCTTATCCAGTGTCAACATGTAGAAATTGGTGATGTCATGCTCCTGAGCATAGCGGATTCGGGCTCGGCACTCCTCCTCATCAATTAGCTCCCCAACATACTCATTAACAAATTCACCCTGCCAGAGAGGAAACAACAACCTGGTAAGATGAGACAAATTCCCTCCAGGATGAAGGGACATCCACCTTTGTTCTAAAACTTAGTTCCTATTTCCTTTGTGGAAACCTTCTCATAAAAATATTTCTATGTGCTCTGCAGCCAGTTTGACCTATAATCTTCACCAAGAGCCCTGAATCATACATCCCTTTCATATACTCAAGAAGTAACTTGAAATAAATTAAGCAACACCCATCTTTGTGCTATGGAAAGAATTAACATTCAGGGACAGCGCAGAAGTAAACCACAAAACCAGCTCTTTGCTGCAAAGCTCAAAGCACTGCAAAACCACATTCCAGCATGAAACAATACCCCTTTGGGACCAACCACACCAAGCAGCATGGTGCACAGAGGGCAACTGCTCCTACAGTGAATCCATGGAGTTCCCTGCACTGAAGTACCACAAAGACCATACTCCAGCCATCAAAGGGAAAGCCAGCTCTGCTGCAGTGGGGCTAATAGGTGTCTCCATTAAATAACTGAGTTTTGCTGTTTCCAGACTGTCTGCTGAAAGTGAAATGTAACTTCCAGGCACATGGAAGAGCGGAGAGACCCTTTAACCTATACCACAGCAGGCAGCAAAGCCTTAACAGGACAGACTCACATTTCTCCTGCTAACAAGCCCTCCCCCATAGCACACTGCCCCTACTCCTTTTTCAGACATTCTTCTCCTACTATGCTATCTGTCCTCTGTTTCACTTCACCCTTTTTTATCTTTGGGGCTCTCTCTGCTTTAGCATTTTTCCTTTTCATTCAGCACAGATGTGTGCCCACAGAACAACTATTCTCTGGATTTTAAAATTAAATGCAAGTGTTTTGGCTGGAGATATCAGTTTCAGCAGTAACAACAGCCATCTCCAAGACATTACCCTTTTTTAAGAGCCAAGCCCTGATTTCAGTTTCTGATATTCTCCAGCATGATTCTCATGCTGGAGAAGCCTGGCTATTCAAGAATGGGGGCAGGAATAACCACTGTTCCCCATATAGAAATCCTGAGCACAGTCTTCAGGCCAGTATTTTGGTGGACTCAAAGCTCACTGTCCATACAAGCAGAGAGATCGAGCAATCATCTTTGTCTCAATGCGAGATAACAACATCCAAACCACTTTCTTGGTTAGCCGAGCCAAAACACTCCTGTCAGGACTGGAAAAGTTAAACTCATCCATTACCTAAATAGCATTCTATGGCAAGAAGTCATCTTCGAATTATGGAAGTCAGAAAATTTTCCAATCTATTGAAAGCAGCGCTGAATGAGAGAGAGAGAAGCAGCAAGAGAAAACTACATGCAGAAACAGAGAAGGTACCTTTCTGATGTCTGTTTTGGCCTGCAAGCCCCAGCCTCGTGCCAGCGTGCGGAAAATCTGCACCTCAGGATACTGTCGCTTGGAGAAGCACTGGTTCTGGCAGCGCTCCCCAGCAGGGCACACCAGGGGGTGGCATTCATAGAGCAACATGCGGTTGATGCATTCGGAGTCCAGGCCACACGGGTTTTCATCTGTTGGTTTGCAGTTGCAACGCGGTATCTCAGACAGGTCTGCAGTGAAGATCTGCACCTTACCCACGGGCCGGTTCACCTTGCACACACATGAAGAAGGATGTCAGCTCTCAAGAACAACAGTCACCCTGCTAGTCACTTCTATACCCAGCCCTTGTCCACGAGCTGACAGGCTGCAGTGTGAGTTACAGCGAGGGGCGGCAGGAAGCAAGTACAGATGTGCTTCTGGGCACACGATTTCAACAGGTATAGGGTTAGAGGGAAGAGCTAAGGAGGCTGCAGGTCCCCCATTAGCACCACTGGCGCAGTATGTGTTCTGTGACCCCGGAGGGGAGGGAGGCTGCCAAGTGTCCCCCTCCCATCACCTCTGTGTCTGCATCCAACCCAAGTGGCCCAGCACTATTGCTGGGTGCACACCATACCTGTGATGAACACCAAACCATTTTCTATGTGAAACAGCACCTTTCCTGGCCTCTGTGCATTGAGCCCTTTTCCTCAGCTTTCCCTTACAGCCCTGTTTGTTTAACCTGTTACCTTCAAGCTGGTTTATGCTCTCAACTATCACTGTCAGAACCAGGCTGCTATGCCCATGACAGAGCGCAGGGGCCCACAGGCAGTTCGCTTCCTGGCCCACTGGCCTGCAGGCGGAAATAAAGGAAAACCAAACAAGGCAGGGGTTGGAAGGCCCCGAGAAGAGCTTAGGGTTAAGGCAAGGAACTCTGTAAAAACTGCTCCAGAAGGAAGCAGAGCGCAGCACCAGCTGCAGAAGTGACTGGCATGGCTGTGACATAAGCAGGGTCCTTTGGTTTTGGTTAAAGGCAGCAAACACTGAAAAGTGGGCAGAGTCAGTACTCTGGAGAGAGACACTGAAGAAAAGCTCCTCGCTGCTCTCTGCCTGGGTGAGCAATACCATCGGCTTCCTCTCCCCTCTCAGTACACAAAAGGAGGGAATCATTTAGCACAACTATTCCAGCCCCACGTTATTTACCTAATTCTGCCCACAGAGCTAGGTTTCCCTGCTGGCAGCCTGCCTGAGGCCAGCCTGGCCCAGATCCTCCTTCTCTGTTTCAAAGCAAACCCTGGAGAAACCTTTGGTTAATCTCTTCAGCTTAGTCTTGGCCTCCTCCTAGTACTGCCTCCCACCTTCCTTGCCACTCCTGTGCTCTCCTCTGGTGCTTTCCATCTCTTACTCAGTGATGACACTCACGGTATTAGGTCAGTGGAGACAGCAGTGTCCTTGCTGGCTCTGGCACTGCCACTCCAAGTGACCACGGTCTCAGCACACACAAGTGCACAGCAGGCCTGCCCTATCCTCCCTCTGAGGCACTGCTAGGTCCAAACCAGCTCCATAACAGGGCAATGCCTGGATTAGCCACAACCCTGATGTGATGAAGGATCCCAAGTGTATTTTGCAGCACTCCCGTGCCTCTTTGGAATGAACTCCCAGGTGCTGATCTCCTTAGAAGGTCAGGACAGGAGCAGACACAGCCAGCTCTGGCCATTCCACCCTGAAAGCCTCTCCAGTCCACCGTACACTCCTGCACATGGCTTTGCTTTCACAGAGACAAAGAGGTCGCACTCATGAGAGCTGCCATGGCTAATAAGCATAACAGTTATTATTTATATTAAAAGGGCATTTCAAAGCCTCCAAACTGCTTCCAAAGTTCCTTTGTGTTGTGGCCACAGACAAACTTAAAAAAAATACCTTTAATGAGAAACTGTATTTCCTCCATTGAAGCTGCCTGGCCAATACTGCTGCCACAGCATTCAGCTATGTTCTTTACACTGTACAGTAATTCATGCAGGATATACCCACCTGCATAGAAGTCCCAGCCAGACATAAAAAGCACCAGCAGTAAGTTAAGCTTTCATACTTTGCACATAAAAAAAGGGAGAGAGCTGACAGAGGCAATGAAAAAAGAACAGAGTCCTGAGTCATTGGGTTTCTGATCAAGTCTGAACCCACATCTCAAGCACACAGACCTGCCTGGCCCCAGCCTTCCCCTCAAATCACCTCCATCCTACAGAAATTCAATAGCTGCTCTAGATCTACCACAAAATACAACCCAAACATGAAGAGTTCCCCCAAAACTCAGCAAAATGGCTGATATGATATTCCAGAAGGTACATCAGCTTTAGTACTTCTGTCCAGTCACCGATGCATACAGAAGGGGATACAGACGGCAGGGATGAAACAAGATACTGTATGCTACCGTCCTCCACACAGCTCTGCTCCACTGCCCCCTGACCATCGCTTGTCCTGGGATAACCTTGCCATCAGCAGCACACAGCACTTGAGCACACTGTGTATTACTAGCACTCTCCCCTAAGTTCTCCAGGCAGAGACATTTCTTCAGACCTCACAACGGACACAGGGCAGCACAGAGATGTCCAGATCTCTTCCAGTAAATCAGAGTACCTCTCTCACTAGTCTCCAGCTTCCATACATCACTGTGCATATATGAATCCTTTCTGTGGAGGATGGCTGAAGATGCGAAGAGGACCAAAGTAACTTTAAAATGCAGCCAAATGCCCTAACAGTGGCAATGTTTCCATACACCTGCAAATCACCTGCACCAACCAACAGCTCAAGACTACTCTTCCACACTCTCCCCCCCCAAACCTGCCCTCACCTTGATGTGTTTGTAAGGAGGAGGTTTCTTGTCATTCTTTTTGTCTTCCTGAAGCTGTCTCAGTTCTTTCTGTGCCTTCAACTCTTCAAATCTTACTGCAGCTTCCTGAAGAGCTATGTGAGAGAACAGGGTGTGTTAGGGAAAAACTCCCTCTGCTCACAGGGAGCTGGGCCAGTGTCCACTCAGTGCTTCCAGTTCCCCAAGCAAACCTCCCTGGCTGTGTACTTCAGAGGCAGAGGCTCACCAGCCAGTGCAGTCACAAGAGGCACAGTAAGGGACCTGCCCATGGATGATGAAGCATCCAAACTGTCAGGCAGCTGCAATCACAACTCCCAAGTGCATTTTTATATAGAGATAATGATTGTATGTGACACAGAGTAGCAGACAAAGCAGCAGCTCACTCAGATTTAGAGTGGCTATGTCAGAGCTGGAGAAGTATTCGAGATCTACACGCCCTTTTCCCTCTCTGGGGGTCAGACCAATGAACATTCTCAGTGCACTGGACGACAGATAAGCAGCAGCTCGTTATACAACTTTAACTTCACTTTAGCTCCAACAAAATTTCTCTGTTCCAAGAAAGTCACTTCTGCAAATGGGAATGAAGATAAAAAGAATGTGCACCTCCCTGGATGAAGACAAGTTACCTTTCTTGTATATGCCATCCACGCCCTTTCCCATCTTGTCTTTGCTGCTCACATCACCTTCCATGTAAGGGAACACACGGGCCTGGTGGGTCCACAGGTAGTCCTTGGAGCCGAAGAACAGCACAGGGAACTCACCAATGTCATGTTTCATTTTCTGGATGTTGACAGGAATTGTCCTAGGATGGCAAATCTCAGCTGGCCACCACCTGCAACACAGGGAAGGGCTGATGAAACAGCTGGACTCCCTGCTTCCAGCTGACTCAGAAGTACACTACTGCATGGACATACGTGGAAAAAGTGTGTGAGGGCTACCAGTGTGGCTGGTGGGAGACTGGAGGAGAAAAGCATGCATTTTACCAGCCACTACTTGAATGCAAGAAAGGCTGCTGCACTGTACCCTGCAGAGAGGAGCAGCTTCTCACCTCAATGACCATGAGCACTGCATGAAGAAGGGATGGGGACAACTCTGTTCTACCTTCACCTACCTGTAGCGCCCAACTTTCACCCAGACTACTTCCTTGTAGTGTGGCTTTTTGCCTGCCTTGCAATCATTACAATACCAGCTTCCCTCTGGCATCTCAATGTTTAGACACTCACGGTGAAACGCAGCCGGACACGACTCGCAGCATAAGAGGCTGCCCCCTGCAAAGAAAAGGAGGAGGATTTCATCAGCCACTGTGCAGAAGCCCTGGACTCCACACTTCCAGAGACACAGCTGAGAAAAGGGCATGATGCTCTTCTGCAAAACCTTTTCAAAAGTTGTGCCCTACTCATGCTGCAAAAAAGAGCCCTTGTAAGGATCCAGAAAAAGTCACAGTCTTAAACTGGACTTGAATGGGAAAGCAGTTTGCTCTCCGCAGATCTCACTGGCACACTCTGAAGGTTCAAAGCTTCTGCCTGCTCTAATAACTTCTTGTGCAGGCATTCCCTGGTGACAGGGGCCTCAGCACAGACCATCTCACCTTCCGAGCAGACAAAGCACCAGCTGACGTTGACATGCTCGTGGTTGCGGCAGCCCCGTCGCGCAGTGAAGTGGTTGGGGCAGATGATGCTGTTGGAGGCGAGCACCACGGAGCCAGCAGCGAGGCAGAAGTCGTTGGAGTGGTACGCAACGGGACACCGCACACAGCGCATCAGGCGGCCTAGGACCAGAACATGTTGGGAGCACACTGAGCCTCTAAAGGACGATCATGTCTTGTTTCTGGCCAAAACCAGCCTCTACTGATACCTAAGCTCAAAACAACCAACTGCAGGTGAAAAGGAAACTGACCTTTTTTTTACTGACTGTCCATGACATCCTGACTAGATTCTGAAGTTATTTAACAAAATATAAATAAAGCTACAAATATCCTTTATATTTGTACGGAACACAAAAAATTGTTATTATTTAGAAGCAAAAAACTTCCTGCATGCTATGCAGAAACAGTTCAAGAGTTCACAGATAGGGACTGCTTCCTATCACACACAAATAATTAGTAAATCAGCTCAGACAGTAATTACAGAGGAGGTGTTCCAAGTGCTTGGTTGCACATAATGAAACCAAACTGCGCAGCTTCTGAAAACATCAGCCCTTGCCTCTCCACTTTATCAGATTTTACCCTGGAATTCCAAAATGGAGAATTCAGAATTGCCTATAGGCCTAATTTAACCCAAGGTTTCTGAGAGGCTGCTTTCAGTTCCTCACAGGAAAACATAAACAAGAAGAGGTGGGAGAAAAGGGGTAAAACTGACCACTGAGAAGCAGAAGCCAGAAGAACACAATGTAAATGTTCAGTGGGGAAGCTGTCAGCTGTGGGCTTGAGGCCTGTGTTGTCTCCTACACCAGATACTGGTATGTGGTAAAAAAATCCCCCAAACACCTTTAACACACACCCTCAGGATAAAAACTGAGCTGGTCTTCTTGTCGCTCATCTTAAGATATCACGGATTTAAAGGAAGGCAGCTTGAGAAGCAGATATACAAGTCAAACACATAAAAGTTCTAAGTTTAATCACACGAGATAAAGGTCAAGGTTCTGCTGCCAACAGCTCAAACAAACGCTTGCCCGAGAGGCTCAACCCAAGGGTGTCACTACCAGACAAAGAGTCTACACGATAAAAAAGGAGAACTACAACAATATAATAGTTTTTACTGCGTTGCTCTCTGTGTCATTGCCTCCATAGTCAGTGCTGCTAAGCAGGCACCATCTGCAGCACCAGCGCAGTGAAAAGTAGATAGAAGAAACATGAGAGTGCCAGTACAGCTCCAGAGACTTATGCAAAAAGCCAGAGGCAATGTGGCACCATTGGACGTGCAGGCATCCAGGCGTCTGGACAGAGAAGAACATTCTAGTGCCATGTCTGACCATCAGGAGTGCTGATGAGCAGCAACCTCACACACTGCCACCTCCCCTCCTTGCTCCCTGGGGAGAAGCTATTCCTCCCTACAGCAAGCACTGTGTGAAGGACAGAAAATCCACTTTAAGAGCTAGAGGACCAGACGTGAAACAAAGAAAAGGCTTCTGACTGCATCCCCTAAAACATCCTCCAAGATTTTGGTACCTTTAGATGCAGAGATGTTCGTTGGGTTAGCAGCGTGACAAGTCATGCAGATGTGCAGGGAGCATCGGAAGCCCTTGTTCTGCATGACTGTGGGTGGGTACTTCTGTATGCAGGCTTCATGGTAGTACTTCCCACAGAGGGGCAGCAAGCACCGTTTCACATCTTCTCCGCAGCTCTTGCACACGAAACAGGTATGGACCCCTGGAGAAAGAGCAGCAGATGTAACATCAGTCACACAAAAGGACTAAATGAAGACCTGACACTTCCACCAGGCTACATATTAGCTCAGCACAACTTTCCAATCAGCAGTACCTATCCCAAAGCACAGGTCTCTGCAGCAGATTCGTTTTGCCTGCAGCTGCAACAGAACTCCTAATCAAATGAAAGTATTATTCCAGCTGTGATGTCAGGCAAGGGAACAGTACAAAGGAAACCAAAACCTGACAATCCTTCCTACTTAAGACATTCCCACCTTTCCAGCCTGCTCCAGACTCATCCTCCCCACCAGCCCTCTCTCCTTAGTCCCAGCTAAAAATTTCCCCTTCTCTTTCCCAGATTTCATGAATCCTGGACTTCACTCACTTCTTCACACCCCACATGTCTGAATCAACAGTAAGACCAATTAACTTGAAAGTCATTATCAAACATCAAGCCAATAATCAGAGGACCAAAAGCTAGCTAGTGGCTCTACTGCAGGCACAACACTATGGCAAAGGAAGGACCGGCAAGCACTCTGTCCTGCACTCACTAAAGCTGCCCTACCTGTGGAACACTCATTGCAGATGAATTTGCCCTTTGGCATCTCGGAGAGCCCAAGGCACTGCAGGTGGAAAGCACCACAGCACTGCGCCTCACACAGCAACAGCTCCCCCGGCTTCTCGCAGATCTGCAGAGAAAGAAGCACATTGTCAGCTCTGAGAAGCCTCCTTCCCAACTCACCCCACACAGCAGCAGTCCATGTGCTGGCCAGCAGGGACAAGGAGAAAAGCTAAGCTCTCCTCATGTCAGTTAGTTCAGGTGGCTTGTGCACCACCACTGCTATTTGCCATCCAGTCCTTGCTACCATGCTTCGGCTAAAATGAATCCCGTTGGTCACATCTCCCTAAAAACCTCTGAACTTCAGCAGAAGGGGAGCAAATTGCAGAGAAAAGGCTCAGTTCAGAGAATAAAGAGCTGGTTAATTCTACAAAAGCACCTTGAGGCTACCTGGGCTTATCTGGAGCAGATAAGCCCAGGTATGTCCCAGAACTCCCATAAAACCACTTTAGAGTGGTGAAGTTTCAAAGAGATTTCTTCAAGGACACTACCTGACACACGTTCTCCTTGAGAGCTGCTCCTCCTCCACGCTCCCCCTGCATCTTTTTAGATGAAGGCACACCATGGTCATTCTCTGACCCCTCTTCATTTCCCTCTTTGGGGCTGGCAGCTGTCCCATGAACTGATGTCTCCCCCTTTAAAAAGAAGCCCAGAATCAGGGATGTCAGTGGTTCCTGTCCACTTGGAAACGATAAATTCAGCCATTAAGCACATAACAGAGGTTTGGCAGTTGCTCTGTGTGTTACCCACCCTGAAGAGGACATCCCCCATATAGTTCCACCAAAAGACTTACAAGAAAAGAAAGAGCTCTTAAATTATTACATCATTAAAAAAACACACACTCAATACAGTTACTTTTCTGTGCATAACCCCCCCTCTGAGAAAAGAGTCATGGCTGAGGAAAAAAGGTATTGCTCTGCATAGGAACAAATGAGGCAGGCTGGGATAGCCTGAAGTATCCTGCATGCACTAGAAATGAAAATGAAAAACTTTCTTTATTGCAGCTGGCACCCAGCAAATGAGTCAGACATTCCCCCACTTTGCCTCTGTACATTTTACCTCCATGTAAAATACAGGCACAGAAGTACTCAAGTGCCTGTGTTAGCAAGAACCAGCTGGTCAACACCAAAGTGAACAGTGCAGCAAAGCACTTGCACCACCATCGTGCCTGTGAGTCTTTCATAAGCATCTGTCCTGTATGAGTATCACAGTGCTGACTGTAACATCTACTGGTGAAAAAGCATCCTGCTAGGAAGATGGGTTTCCAAAGGTAAAGGCCAACCTCACCCTCACAGGCCAAGTCAATAGGTGTCCCAAGGTCAAAGGACATCCTCTAGTGCGTTCACAGGACCTGCCCAGACACTGTTAGCTGAAGGAGAGCAACAGGCATCCTAAAGACCTACTACAAAATACTGCAACCCTGCCTTCTGTTTTCTTAGGACAGGCAATCAAGAGCAAAGCAGCACCATCCCACCAGCTTCCAGGCCCCTCTGGTACAGTCTACGCAACACATCAGTATGTGTTGCCTTAAGGGCCATTGATGCTGCACCAAAGGGATGCCTTTAGCCAAGTGCTTTGAGCAAGAACATTTGAAGGACTCTGCCATTTTTTCAATACCCCAGCTCACTGCAGTTAGCAGAGTGACCTCAGCGTGTAGCTGCCAGT
The DNA here is from genome assembly GCA_024733675.1 of Psilopsiagon aymara. Classification (NCBI taxonomy): domain Eukaryota; kingdom Metazoa; phylum Chordata; class Aves; order Psittaciformes; family Psittacidae; genus Psilopsiagon; species Psilopsiagon aymara. The sequence goes on from JANRGW010037159.1 coordinate 29,517, forward strand.
TCCTCCCTGGGTCACTGAGCCATACCGACTGTCTGTTGTACAACTGAAAGACCTTGTGAGGAATTCAAAGTGCGGCAGGAGCAGCAGCCACCACTCTCATACTTTCAAGCCTGCTTGGTGGCAGATGTTCAGCTCACCATTATAAGGGAGTTTTGCACCATCTTCCATATGGGAAAGCATCAGCTGAGTTGTGGTGCTTACTAAAGCTTGTAAGGTAAACCGAATGCCCTCTAAATGCATTATTATCCTGCAAAAAATACGGGCACAAAGACCTCCCAAAGTTTAAAGCTGGAAGAACCTGGAGCTGGTATTCTAACCAGATAATGATGCCTCCTTTGCCTGGTGCTTTATTTTGTTGCTTGGTTTTGCTTGTTTTCCTTGACTAAAGCAGTATGTTCTATTAGGGATATTTTAAAGCCATGTGAGCTCTGTGGAGCAGTGATGCACAGGTGCACTGGCAGTATCTTAAAGCACACAATTAAAAGATAAATGTTATAAATTGCCTTTATTGAGCACAAAAAGAGCAAAGTCCCAGCTACAAACTACTGCCAGTCCAACATCCCATACAGAGTACAGCCTACCATCACAGTCTCACTGGAAGGCTGGCAGTGATGCAGCCTGTGGGATACTGATAACGAGCACATAAGCTGCTGCCACCCTACCACACAGCCCTGGCAAAGGGAAGGGGAACATCTCTATGGCATTGGTAAAAAGACCATCTAAAACCACAACTGCCACCTTTGCCTCTATACACAGTAGCATCTTCTCAAGCTAACTGCTTTGATACATCTGCTCTTGCAGCTCTATCTCTGCTAGGAATTACGCAGTCTACTGCAAGGCAACCCTGGCCCAAACACTTGCTTTAGCTCCTGGAATGCTCCACGAGCTGCACCAGCCACTGGTTCTCAGGTACTCCTATTCCTACATAGGTGCTCCCTCTTCCGCTCAGCTCAGCAGTGACCTCAGGGTTGCAGGGGCCACTGTAATGAAGAACAAGAGCAGGGTTAAGCAGCTACTGGAATGGGCAAACAATGTCAGCCACAGATTCTGCTTACGCTGAGGCCCAGTGTTACAGACACAAAGTGGCATCACTCCTCTTGTGGTCCCCAAGGTCCCGTCAGGAGAGGCAGGGTGCTGGTAAACAAGCACCACCTGTCCTGTGGTCAGTGGCACTGGCCTCCTGCTGTAGCTAAGGTTTCAAAATAGTGCTCTGGAAGGACACACAGAGATTTGCTACAGACAAAGGTATGAGGGTTTTAGAACTGGTTAGTTTTTCCATCCTTCTGGCTGCTTTCTACCATGGCTGTCAGACACCTTGGTTTGAACTCTAATAGCCATATTTCACGTGCTAAGGGAATGGGAAACTAAAATGCATCTAGGAGTCACACAAAGCAACTCCCTCTTCAGATGTGAAAGGATCTGCCAGCAGCAATGCTGCCTTAGCAACTGGGCCCACACTTCTCAGTGTGCCACAACATGCTCAAGCCTGCTCTTTCAGCCTAAACCCATTCTCTCCGGTTCTGCAAACAGCTGACCAGTCTGTCCGTTTCACATGCCAGGATCAGCCTCAGTGCTCCCAGAACCACACAAGGAAGGGAATGTCAGAGCTAGGCAGGATGGGCAAGGCCAGAGACTTGCGCTTCATGAACAGGGAGAAGCGGATTGCCATTCAAGGCCATCACTCAAAAGACCTGTCACACTGCTCCCCTTCCTTCCTCTACCCAATGTAAGTACTGCAAAACTACATACCTCCTACAGAGGGCAGATTTCTTATCCTGGGTCTTCTTCCAGAGCTATCTCTTGCTGCTGTATCTGGCACATCCTCAAAATGCCTGTTCTTTGGCACAGCCTGACCTTGGCAATCATTTCAACAGCATTTTCCATCCCCTTCTCTCAGCCTCTTGCTGCCCTGATGTTGTAAACCTTGCACTCCTGGCTCCACAGACAAGCAAGGACAGAGAAAGCTGCTTAGTTCAGCCGAGGCAGACAAGCTTTCCTTTGCCCTCTTTTCCTCTGAGAGCAGGTGGATCCAAGGCTTCATTGTGCTGTATCATCAGACCGCACATATTTCTTCTAGCACCACTGTTCAGCACAAAGTGGAGTTCCTTGTCTGCTGTGTGAAAAGCCACTTATGGACTAGCTTGGTCCAAATTCCACATGAAAGCACAATTGCATCTCCACAGCACCCCAATACTCACCAGTACCCATTGCCCTCATCTAAGCCAAGGGGTGAACGCTCACCACAGTGGCTCAAGAGACACAACCACAGAGAAATGAATGCTGGCAAAAAGTGCTAAGCATTGCCTTTTATTTCTGGCACGGTTTACCATACCTAACTTTAGGTACTCATCAGTTATAAAGGCTGGAGGCAGTTAAGACTCCCTGGGCGTACCCTGCAGTGAATGTTGGCTACATGGTACAGAGCCATGGCCTAGCAACTTTGCAGCTCTGCATTTTCCCTACAAAAGATTCACAGAGAATGTGCTGTCTCTTAGTGGGTACCGAAACAGTGTTAACTGCCCCCACCCTGCATTGTCAAAGATATCTGTACAAACTTCTTTGACACATGATTCCAAGCAAGCACACTTCCGCAAAAGCACTAATACCATCACAGGAAGGCTTGCAGAGCCCAGGGGTATTACTCCACTTTATCACCCCCAACAGAAATAACCTCTTCAGAAAGCAGTAGCAGCAGGGTGGTTGGCATGTCTTTAAGGGGTGTGAGGTTTGTGCTCTTCTGGAAGCTGTGTTACAACAACAAATAGAACAATATACGTCTATAATTGGCTCCTGAAATACATACTGACTATCCTGACAGAACAGCCTGCTCCTGAACCTGGGCCACTGGAAGTGAGAGGCGATGGCGAGAGGCCCAGAGGCGTCCTGCCTGTCCCAGGAAAAGTCTTGCTTCCCCTACACCTGGCTCATTCCTAAAAGGCAAAATGTGCTTGTCAGAGATATTTGTATGTCAGCTCTACTGGGATGCAGTAAAAGGGAGTTGCCCCAGTTATCCCCTTCTGCTGGGTGGCAGAATGTAATCAGAGGCTTCTGTGAGCAGTCACAGACAGGTCCATCCACTCCCTCTCCAATGTGCTCACCCTGCCGTGCAGGTACAAGCAGAAGGAGGGGTGGAAGTCCACAGCTTAGGGCTTGTGCATCATACTGGTGTGTGAAAGGGAAAGATTCCCACCACCACCACCAGAGAAGATCTTTTACAGCAGTCAGACCTTCTGAGATGCAAAGCAAGATGCCAGGCTAACCCTGGTTCCACCAACAACAGAACAGACTCTCTCCAGGAGAATCAGCTGAGCAGCAGCTTAAAAACTGAGTTCGAGTTAAGCAGTCGTCACAAAATTGCTACTAAATCAAGTTGGTATCTTTGGCTTCAGCCCCAGCTCATGCAAGTACATCAGTGGGACAACTCCCAACAGACACACCACCCAGGCAAAGATGAACTGGCCTAGCCTCTGCAAAGTGCCCTGGGAAGTAGCAGACAGGTTACGGATATGACAGTGTGTAGGAAGACACAACAGTACCTCAGAGTGTGGGGTCTCGCCCTGCCCCTCCTCATTTCTCTCTTTCTTGGAATGAGTTGCAGTAGAGGTATGGCGCTGTCTCTTACGCTTCCGCTGCTTTTCCAAGAGTTTTTCAGAAGCTGGGATGCAATGGAAAAAACAGTGAAGGAAAATGCAGAAATTATTCCCTTGCTGCAGGTGCCACACCAAGTTCTACACTCTTTTTGAGAGCTTCAGGCTGGGTCCTGCTGTCTTTGAAGGCACAAGGGCTGGGGTAACACCAGCCTGCAGGCAGTCTGCCCTCTCTTCCGCAACCATCAGAGGACCGATTCACACTCGTTTTAGCTTCTTTTTCTAAGCTGCTGAAGAGTATAACTGACTCTCCTGAGGCAGCCCTCAGCATGAAAGAAGAAATACCACCAACACAAAGCTTACACAAAGCTAATCAAACACTGGTAACTACCTCCCCCCAACATGTCACCAACAGCCTTCACTTACCTTCTCCCAGGTCTGACAAGTGGGCTGGTGAGTAGAGCTCAGAGCTGTCGCTCTCTGAAAGGCCAGTACCCTGCAAGTACACAACAGTCAAGTCACCAGATGCAAATCAGAGATGCAGGTTCCTCAGCCATTCAAAGCCCTTATGAACAACTGCAACATGTAACTTACAGCTCAGGTCACAAATTCATCACTGATTAGAGACTTTACAAGAACATGTTTGTTTTGTGTGTGTGACAGATCCCACATGGAAAAGTCAGCCTCTGGGCAGGGAGAGGAATGCTGAGTCTGCTCTGTATGGTGCTCCTATGCATCATCCACTGTTTCCTGGACTCTCCCAGAAAGGCTGCTAACACCCAGTAAGCTGCTGGGAAGAGACACTCTCTTCTGGTTTTACACTATCATGGAGCTTAAGACTGAAATACACCGGCCTCTGCATTACTGCAGCCATGATAACTATATTAAGGCTGTGCCACACAGAGAAAAAGGAGGAAAATGGCTATTAATCAACCTTAGAAACAACAGCCATAAGTCTTGTGCAGGTACTCCACCTGAAACTGTTCTTTGTAAGTTACATTTTTTCCAAACCATGTCACTGAATATCAAGTGTTTAGTGCAGAAAACCAGCATTTTCTTCAAAAATCTGCACCAAGCACTGTATGCTACATGTGATACAACTCAAGCCTCTATCCTGCTACAAGCTCTGCACTTACGAACCACTCACCAGCTCACTTGGGAAGGTAACAAAGGAAACACTGTTCTGAGGATATCTGATGGAAAAGGACAAAGCCTTAGGTTCCAGCTTAAGCTGCACCACAACATAACAGTGACAGAAAGCCTCTGCACAGCACATTTCTGCTCACACCTTCCCAGCCAGCACCCAGATGACTCCTTTTCCATGAACAGAAGAGATTTTACAGCCAAGACTACCCCATCCCCAGTACAAGTGGGGAGGGGTGGGGAACACATCTATGTTCAGCAAATTTCTTCATCATAACACAGCAATCAGCACCTTTGGGAAGGGTGGACCTTTGCTCCTGCACCGCAGCGGACAAAAAAACCACAGCCCATTGCACTGTGCCGCATTCAGCAGGGTCTGCTGTCTACGCTTGTTTTCTATCTGGTTTTTAAAAGAGCTGGAAGGAAAGTACCTTCTTTGGGGGAGTCCACTCCTCCTTCTTTGGCATAAAGGCAGTGTCCAAATCATTGGATTCCAAGAGCTTTTTAGTGGGCTTCCTCTGACGCTTGCTTTCCAAGTTTCCTGAAATAAAACTCTTCATATCAGATAAACAGGGGTTTTCTTACCTTCAGACTAAACCAAGCCTCAGCCAACAGTTCAAAACAATCTGCTTCACCCTGGCTTTGTGATCATAAGCTCCTAGGGCAGATGCCAATCACCTGTTTCTGCACAACTCCCAGAGAAATGGACCTCAGTCTGCCATGATCTTCAGGCAAACCTCAATATGCAACACAAAAATCCACCCACAGAAGAGTCAATGCCAGCAGGTAACCCATCCTGGCAGCACAATTCAGACCACAATTTCCCAATCACTTTGATCTGGCATAAACCAGTCCTACCACTGACAAAAACAGCCCTTTCTCCACTCCCACACTACTCACACCAGGATTCATGCTGCACATAGTAAACAGGCTAAAGGACATGCTCCTGGTTACAAGTACATGGGAAAAGACACCCCGAACAAAATAGCTGTAACCTGCACCATTTCCCACTCAAGCTGTTTGCTGGCACTGAGGAGGTAACAAACTGCTAGACCTAGGCTCATCCACACTGATTTTGGCAACAGTACAAACTTAGAAAGACCAACAAAAATGAAACTATGAGTACAAGACACTCCACAGAAATAGCCTTCTACCCATCTCACCCTGTTCATCTGCTTGCTTTATCAGCCTTGGCTGCGTCCTTTCCACGACACCGCTTATGCATCGGACACCTGATGGAGAGAACACCATGGCATCATTGTCAAAGCAAGACTGCCAACACAGAGCTTGGGCTCTACGTGCCTCAGCAAAAGGCAAGTTTTCTCAGAGCCACGCAACCGCTGCACACTATTATGTCTGTTCCCACTACTGCAACCTGTACTGTTCTCATGCACCTGCAACCTGAGGTTCACATCCCCAGTTTGTCTTCCTTTAATCCTCTGCAACTTCCCATTTCCATCTGACACCCACAAGCCCCCAAAGGCAATCCCTCTGCCCTCAAACACAACAGGCTGACTTTTCAGTGACTGTATCTTCCTGCTTCGTTTAATGCTTCTGATTGACCATAGGCCCTTCAGAACAGGAATAGTGTTATCTCCAAGTTAGCAGAGTCAGAACACCAGGGCTTTAACCCTGGACATGCCTCTAGATACTACCAGAGAATGAATGCACTGCAAAGCATACCCCGATACTGACTCTTCTGGAATAGGGAAAAACCCATCAGACCACACTCACTCTTTGCATACTGTGCCTTACTGAAAGCCAAGGCCCTGGCTTGCTGCTAGCACAAGTCTCCAACAATTTCTACAGCAATTTTTCTTAAAAAGGAAGGAAAAAACGTCCTCCAGAAAACATGGTCTTCCACAGGGATTTCTGTGCCACAATTCCTGGAGTTCATTAGGAGAACAATGTCACCCCCCATGAGCTCTGCAGATCAGACTTTGCATATAAACCTCAGCACAGCAATGTTAATCCAAAAGGTTTTAACAGCAGCAAAAGACCTTCAAGCTAAAGAAGTGCCACTGTTTGCATGGAAAGGACTCAGAGAAGGAGCTGTGACTTTCTTCTTTTGGACAAAGCAGCATTCTCTGCCAGGACCTAAGGAAGACACACTACAGAAAGCTATTAGCACAAGTGTAATCATCCAGGTCACTGGGCCACCCAATGCACCTGCCCTATCACCCAATCCAGCACCAGCAGTGGCCATGAATGCAGCAAAGCAAAACCAAACTAATAGATCAACACCTACGAACCTTTTCACACTGACTGAACAACAATTTCTGCTGAACTTGTGATATCACTCATCTGTGGGAGCAGAATCACACCGCCTCCCACTTACCTGTTTTCACGAATCTCTCCTCTGCATCTGGAGAAGCAGAAACTTCAGAAGCATCTGAGGAACACAGCACCAGCTCCGGAGATTCTGAAGGTCCTTCTAGAAGTTGATCAGTGGGATTAGTGGAGTGGGATCCTAGTTCTGATAAGGAGCACTCTGCTTCAAGGATGGGAGGGGACTCTTTGGTTGAAGATGGAGTTGAAACCAAAGGACTGGGCCCCCGCTGGGTAGCTCTGTCAGGACTGCACTGTGCAGGAAGACCTCCTTCAAACTCAGACCTCACCACAGAGTTCACCTAGCATAGTGAAACACGTTGGTGAAAACATTCCTCCTGCACAGCACCACACACAGCAAGAACACTCAGCCAGCAAGAATGCATCAAAAGCACACAGACCGGAGCCCCAGAGCAACAACCACGAAGAGCACTTTGGCCTTCACCCACCTTTTGCGCTTGCTCCTGGCCCTTCTTTGATTTTTTCTTGGGTGCAAATAAGTGATCATATTCTTCTGCATATTCCAGAAGCCGTTTACTTGGCTTTCTAAGGCGTTTCCTCTCTGAATGTACTAAGAAAAAGGAAAGCAGCTTCAAGACTTTGTTTCTGAGATGATCAGAAGACAAAATGATCCTCATGATCTCTAAATACTAATTGTTTCTGCCCTCCCTTCCAGGGGCTCCATGTGGGAAGAGCCCTGGTACTTGTTTCACTGATACAGCCTTATAATTTTTGAGCTTTGTTTTCCACAACCCTGAGATGGCAGGTGGGATTTTTAAGGACCTAAAGGACCTCATGAAGTTCAGATTAAGGAAGCAAAAATCAGGTATCTGAGAGGCTCCTTTCCCTAAACATACTACATCCAACCATCTTGCAGCGCTTTTACCAAAACCTAAGACCATTAGCAACTCGAGACTCATCATGTTACTTTGCTGTTAACCCAAACTCCTTTGGGTTTAGAGCACGGGCACAGGAAAGCAGAGTTTTCTTGTCCTACAGTTCAGTTACTGGTTTCACTCCTAACACATGAGCCTAACTCCTTCCCTTCCCCTCCTCCCTAGCATATTTCTGTATATTCTACAGGAGCCTTGTATTCCCCATCTGCTGCTGCCAGCCCAGTTATTGCCTTTGCTTCCCAACAATAGATTCCACAATGACATCAGGGAGCAAACAGTCCTTGCCAGCAACTGAAAGCTCTTCAGGGCTCCCACATCTTTGAGTTTGCACAATGATGCACCACTGCAAAGGAAACCCAGTAACAGGTATTCATTTCCTCAACACAAACCTAACCACCCATGCTCCACCATCCCAACAACCTGGCACACAGCAAGCTCCAAAAAGAGAGCTCTGATGCTCTATGTCACCGCTGCTCAGCAAGCTGCAAAAGAAAAATGATCCAAATTTACGTCTTTTCCTCACATCCTGAAATACCTCTGGCTTTCCTTCCCTTTTGTATTGCCAAAAGATTTCTTCTAGTCACAAAAACATTTGTGGTCTCTCCTGGAAGTTTAGCAACAAACAATATGTATTCTCTTTGCTTCTTTTCACATGTAAGAGGCGTGGCTTTTTCATCTTTAAACCAGAAGGATTTCATACCAAAGCATTCCAGTGCAACACTTCAGAACAGGGATGTTGGACGAGATTGCTACACTTTATTGTGGCTTTGTGGTTAAACAAGCATGTAAAAGTCAAACTTGGCCAAAAGAGAAGAAAGGAACAACCTTCTCAAACACAGCCATTTTCAATCTCTATTAACGCTCGGCACAGGTGTCTGGGTGAAATACACATTTCACACAATGCAGTTATAGGGTGAGGATCCTCACTGGGAAACTATTCAGAGCCCTGAAGCCATGCAGCGGAGCACACTGCACTGCGCCAGGAGGGCTGGCTTAGCTACCTTCTTCTCCCAAAGCAAGTCATGTACAAGAATCCAAGTGCAGTCTGACTGGCGCTGCCAAATCACACACCTGACAGAACCGTTAGTTATAAAAATGGTTTACATCAACGAACTCGACCAAATTTTCACTTCTGCCTGATCTGCACTAAATCATACTGCAAAGTTGGTACCAAAAATATGCCAAATGTCACTATTCAGCTATGATGATGAAGTCATAGTTTGAGCTTAGTGGAAATTAGACAGTTGTAACTGCAATCTGTTGTGATTTCTTACACTGACACTCTGCCTGCTGCAGACAAGGATTAGCCACGTCTTCTCAAAGCACTGGCAGAGCAAGTATCTTCTGTAAGCTGCAGTTAGTCTGACTTCCAGCATTGTTCTCTCTACTATGTAACTGGCCTCGTCTGATAGAAAAGGAAGACTGGTTTCCACAAATGGGCTTTTCAAGCATTAGAGATATACTCATTCCCACCAGCACACTGGGGATGTTACTGCAGCCCAAACAGCTCCTCACACACCTCCAGTGCCTCCCCATGGCACATCTGCATCGATAAACTTCAGATGAGCTTCAAGGCTCATGCACGATTTGGAGCAGGGGATTAGGTTACACTGCAGTTGAACTGCCACTTTCTCAAGCAAACCCAGGACTTCACTGTCCCTCCATGCAGCACCAGGACAGCTCTGTGCTGCTCTTCACCAATGCTACCTTACCCAAGAGCCGGCTCCTTCCTCTCCTAACATTACTGCTTCTTAGCATTTCTTCTCTGGCTCTCTCTCTAGACTTGCACCTTCACCTCATATAGCAGCATCACAGGGAACCTTCAATAGCGAAACCACTGTGAAGCTATGAGAACCTGGCTGCATCTTGGTGCCAATGAGGAACTCTCTCCCTCCAGCTGCATGTGACACTCCTGTGGCAGAGCCCTGACAACCCCAGAGCAATGTGCATCTTCTCACCCGCTCTGGGAAGATTTAAGTCCTCAAACCCACACAGCCACAGCAGTCAGGGATTAAGCTGGTCATGACTTCAAACCAGAATTTCTACCCCATGTGTTACACCGTACAGGCTCATTCTTGTGCTTGCTGTGACTTGCCTTGGGCAGGTCCTGTAACTACTACGCCAGGAGCTGCCTTTTCCACACCAAAATAGAGGTGGAGGCAAACTCCTGCAAGCACTAATAGCAAAATACAAGCACCAAAACGTGCAGAGGGAACACCTAAGTGACAAAAAGCACACAGGTTCAAAAGCGCACCAAGTTATATTAATTCATGCTATTACAATCAGATTAAAGCAATTTAGTTTGGTGAAATCTATATAAAATATTAATCTTATTGTTGTTCTGCTGGACCTGTTCCTTACACACACACCCCCCTTTGGCATTTTGTTTGTTTTGGAGGTAGTCCTCAGAAGCCTCCTCCTTCCTTGGTCATTTCCCTGCCAATAATGCTGTCTCCTGTCTGCCGCCAGCCCAGCCTCCCTGGAATTTCCCTCTCATTCTCCCCTTCACCTGTCAGGCAGCCACACCAGAGCTGCGAATAAGACAATTTGTGGAGCTCCCCAGTTCATTATTAACAGCTAAAATTCCACACTAAAAAAACAAAAATCCTACAAACCAAACCAAAGAGACTATGTGAAACAGCACCGTAAGTCAGAGCAGCCACTGAAGCTCAGTTTCTCAACACCTTCTAGCGCTGACCTACCAGCTAACACCAAGCACATGGCTCTAAGGAACATGTTATGAAGGTGTAAGTTTAAAAGAACTCCCAAATCTGAAAGGATGCTTATTTCACCTTTCCCTGTGGAGGAACTAATCGTTTGCAATGTACTTCAGCTTTCTGACTGAAAACTAGCAAAACCCCGTAATTGCTCTGCCTTCTTTGTTCTCCGTGCTTACAGAGAAGCCCAAACCAACATATCACACTTTCTTCAGCTCAGAAAGTGTACAACTCCAAACACTCCCAAGTTCCAAAACTTATGCTTTAAACGAGAAAGTATTAAATGTACACAAATACACACTCCGGTGCAAGTCCAGCTCCCTTACCTTGTGCAGAGAATTCAGACTGGGGAGCAAAGTTGCCAAGCTCTGTTTCTGAGTCCATCACACTGTTGTTTGGCTTACCACATACATTCAAACGTTTCTCAGCTAAGTCTAAATGATTCTTACAGTCCTGATCTGCAAGGTCTCCCTCAAGCACCTTTGTATGAGGGGAATGCCTACGTCCCAAGCACTCATTTCCCTTCTGTGAAAAGCCACGAGAATTCAGGCCAAAGGCACTCTCCAAGTTTCCTTGTTCCCTAGATCTACTGGTGCGCTTATTAGATCTAGCACTGCTTTGGTTAAAACGCTGCCATCGCTTTTTGGGTGCTACGTGATTTACATTATTAGACTCATCACCAAGAGAGCTGTCACTATTTGCCTCTGACTCCAAGTCTGGACTCTCCCCATTTTCAGTAGAAATGCAGCTCTCAATATTTCTACCAGCTTCAGGTCTCCTTCCAATACGATCTAAATTGTCATCAGATAAACAGGCAGAGTCTTCATCAGTTGAATGTTCTGTTAAATCAATAGACTCTGTTGACTCTTTCCTCTCAGTATCTTCTGCTTCATTACCTAGAGGACTGGTAACCGAACCGTGAACGCGGAATGCACGTTCTCCTGAACCTCTGGATACCCAACTTAGTAACTTACTTGGCCCTCCTGGTTTTAAGTCTTTTCTGTTTGAAACTGTTTTATCTCCAAGCTTTGGTGACTGCTTAGATTTTGAACAGTTGCGTTTGGACACACAATTGGTGCCGTTTGTCCCCGAAACAGCAGTACTCGCGGGCTCCCTTTTACCAGCACCAATCCCCGTCAACTTGGTTGGAGGATTGCGTGAAAATGAGGAGTTGCTTAGAGCGGAGTTTGGATTTACTGTTTCCTGGACACAATCTCCATTTTTTTCAATTTTATATGAGGGACCTACAATAGACAAAGACTTCAGACCACTCGCAGAATTGCTTCCAGAACCATCAGCTGTGCTGGTACTTCGAAACGGAACTATATTTTGACCAGTCATCAGTTGCTGCTCTTTTGTCTTACTGTCATGCATATCCTTCAACATCATTAACAAGGTGCTGAATTTGTAATCTGGCTCAATAGGCAAACGACTATGACCAGAGGCGGAAGGGAAAAGTAAAGGCACTGAGGCCTTAGGAGTGCCAGAGTCACTGGCATCATCGTTCATGGACCGGTAAGACAGCTCCTTCAGCTCTGACAAGACGTGTTTCACCACGGCTGTTTCTATTTCAGCAGAATCCCTGGGTTTCTCATGCATGTTGTGTAACAGTTTCTGACCATCAACTTTTCCGCTTCTCTGAAGAGAATCTCTCTGAAGGCCAGAGAAACCTTTGGTATCAGAAGAGCAGTGATTCACACCACCCTCCTCTTCTGCAAGAGGAGGCTCCAACCCAGCAACTTTTTCTTTATGTTTGCATTTTATACTCCTGATTCGGGACAGCTTCGTGCTTTTTGGTTTTAAGATCGCTTGATTCTCAACAGCAGGCCAGGAGCTGTCCTTGGAAACACTTTGGGGAGTAGTGTGCTTGTTTGCTGGGGGAAGATTGTCATTTCCCACATCTGAAGAGCACTCAAGAGCTGTCAATGACATCTCAGCATCAGAAAAGCCTACTTCAAGCTCCCCATCTGCAAATACAGCATCAAGTCTGCTGCTTATTGAGCCTCCCAGAGATTTGCGGTCTCTGTACGACTTCTTCCTGGCCCTTCTGCTGCTCTTCTGAGAAAGATACATGGAAAGCTTGATGTTTCCACTTGACGTCATGGGAAATTCCTTCTCCACCTTATCTGAAGAATCACTAACTTCAAGAGCACTAGAAGCTCGCTCTGAACTTTGGTCCATGGTATCTACGTCACTGTTCCCACCATCTGAGAGGGAAGAGGATGAATCAGATTCAGTTTGTTTTTTCTCAATACCAGCATCAGATGCAGAATAGTGTATCTGCAATTTGGAACTGCACAAAATGCCCAGGGAGCTCTTTCCCCTCTCTAAAGATGCACTTGAAAACAAATCCCCTTGGAGATTGTTCTTCAGAGCATCACTTTTACAATTCTCATAGTCCGGTTTCAAAGTTGTCTTTTCAAAACGTCTTTCTCCAAAGGAGGAAAGCAAATGGTTCTCCCTGGTGCTACTGGAGCCTGTTAAACTGTTGGCAATCCGGCGAAGCTCATGAGACGCGTGTTTGTCTGGTAGGTCCCCAATCATCATGTTTCTAACTATGCTCTCTGTTGTTTTCTCTTTGAGTTCTCCCGCAGATCCTTCCCCTCTTGCACCGCTCTTTTTTACTCTAGTCCTTTTTCTGCTGTCAGAGCTTTTTTTCATGTGTGGCTTAATGTGCAATTTTCCTTTTTCCCTGGCTGGGTGTCTGGAGTCTAAAGTCAAGGACTTAAAGCAGCCATTGAGCTGCCTGTCCCCTTCAGCTCCAGGGCCATTGGTATAATATTCCAACTGCACCTCCTTCTCGCTGTCCAGCTCGCTGGAGTTCTGGCTGGACTTCTGATCTTCTGACCCTCCAAGAAGAATGTCTTCTGCCTGCCCAACACTGCTCTCCCATTTAGCCATAAATCTTTGAGGAACCTTCAAGTTAGAGGAGACAAAAAGAGAAAGAAAACCAATTTGAGTGTGTAAGCAACAAGATAAGAGTGAGATCAAGGTACGCAAGGTGCAGAATAGAGTGACAGTCCTGCATTTTGCATCTTTAAGACAATCACGTGGATTCCCAGCCTATGCCTTGCAAACACAGGAAATACTGCTCCTGGGCAAGCATCCTGCACTCCTGCTGAGCCCAATAAAAATCCCTGTGCACTCCCAAACCAGCAAAAAGGTCCCTGCAAGCACAGGTCTCCCAGGAGCCAGATGTCCTGGCACCCCAGCACACCCTGAACACAACAGCCTGTAAAGGGGAACACATATGGTATGGATCCCTGGCACAGAAACACAAAGCAACAGCCAACAAACTTCTCAAAGGCAAATGTACCATCATTTTCCCCAAAACATTTGAGCAGACATCTTTGCTTTGCTCGTTCTTGATTGTTCCTGCACCCCTTGAACTCTGAGCACTCTATGTTCCCTCTCATCAATTCACCTTGGTACAAACACAGATCTACACACAGAGTCAGAATGTCCTCTTAGCAAATTCAAGATGTCCATTACTGAGAAGTCTCACAGCTTTAACTCTTTCCCTTTTAGAATATAACAAAAAGCACTCTGCATACTCTACAAGAATTTCCGCTAATATGAAACCAGAAGAAACTTGTTTCTTGTTTGCATGTGTAGGTTTTGGCTGCACAACAGCAAATCAAAGGCTTCACAACTGCTCCCAAAATCAAAACCAACTCCAAGGCACAAGGAACAGCTCAAATTTCTGACACTCTTCCTTAAAAAAACCCCACACCAACAAAATTGCATCTTGGCAAATTAAAACAGTTTTATGGAGCCTGATAGCAAACCAAGCCAAAACCTCTCCGCTTTGTATCAGATGCTGGCTTCCAGGAATGCAAACGTGCACATTATGCAAATATTTGATTCCCTCTACTGCAGCCACACTGACACTACCATATACTTCTAGGATTAGACTCGAGCCATGCAGCACTTCTAGGACTAGAAAAGTTAACTTGGGAGCATGTAACTACGTGATAAAGGGCTGGGAATGAAAGGAGAAAAGTCTTTAGAGAAGATACTGAACATGCCTCTGGAAAAACAAACGAGAGCATTACACCCAGAGACTCACATCTGCAAGAGCACATTTAATCTGATGGGTCTGCACTGACACAGGTCATACACCTCTTGGAAAAAGATAAAAAAAAACAGACAACAATGCCTAATTCGCCTATTTGCTCTCTTTCAGTAATGCTGGAAGCTCACTGACAAAGCGTTTTCCAAGTCAAACTGTAAGTCCTAACAGGTTTCTATAAAGAGAATTACTAAAGCAGGGCTAGAAACCCCTCTGCTTTATATCAGTCAGTGATCTAGTGAAGCATGCAACTCCACCTCTGCTCCACATCAGCCAAAAGAGGCTGCCTGACAGCACAGGAAGTTATTTAAAAGACATCAGGAGACGGCTGCGCTGCTGAACACATCTCACCAGCAGAGACCTGACTCCTCCTGTCTGGGGCAGTAAAAACAGCAAGTCACACCCCGATATAAGAGTGCCTAGAACTCCTGGCAGCTTATGAACTTTGCTCATTGTAATGATGCAAAGAACCACTTCCCTGGCTGCAATTCTGCAGTCACTGCCACAGAAGAAAGCTGCCGAAGTGCTGTTCCTGGCATCAAGGAGTACTCTGTACTGTGCAGATTCAAAGAATCAAAAACACAGTAGAGAAAACAGATCTTTCACCTTATGTTTGTAGCCTTTTTCCTTCTGCTTTCCTCTTCTCCGAAGAACAGGCAGCTCTTCAAACTGATGTCTTCCTTCAAAGAGGACAATAGCTTTCCCAGCAACCCAAGTTTTCTCTGAAGGCTCTCCTAAGGCATCCACGTAGTACTCTCGGTACGGTCTCCGATTGGAAACTATTGAGAAATTTAACAGAAATAACCCCTTGCAAACGACAGAATAAAGACACACAAAGAATCACAAAAAGCAGTAATCTGCCAGTTAATTTTCATCCACTTTTTGCTTCGTAACACTCCGACATGAATATGAATTCTGGGGATTTCTACTCTGAGCTAAGGGAGACCTCTTCGATCTCTGCTGTCTATGGTCTGTGTTGCCACTCTCCATTTCCAAGTTGTGCTTATTTTTCTTATGATCAGTTGATTAAGAGTTTTAAGATGGGTCTCCTCCCTAGAGTAAAGGCTTGGCTGCAAAATATTGCAAAACTACCCAAGCATTCTTTTGCCCGAGACACACAACGTATCAGGCAGGACACTGCTTTGTTGCTACCCCCCGATTAATGATTAAACAGCCCAGTCCACCTGACCATTGGGAAAACAACAGTATGCTGGCCAACACCCAGAAACAACACCCTTCTGGACAGGATTTACTCATGTAGGTTGAACCTCCCCCACCACAATATATGCCGTTGTGTTCAATGCTTTGTTACCAAACACACTGTTATTTAGGACATAAAATATTAACAGCTGTATTTAAGTACACACATACATACACACTCACTACAAGGACTAGGTGCAAGGTGACAGAATGTTAGTTTCAATGAGTACCTCCACACAAAACTCAATCATAAGGGCACAACTAAAGATTTGACAAAGGTGCTTTCTGTCTGAAAAGGCTGAACTGACATGGTACAAGTAAGAGCTGAACCAGCACTGGGTGTGCTGATGAAAAATGACAGGTTAAAAGCACTAGAACAGAACAAAAAAGATCTGAACAAGGGATATATAAACTTTCTCCCTGCACTACACTGCACTGTGTGCTTCACATTCTCCTGGGAACACCTTCACCCTCTGAACATGTAGCCTAGATTTCACAGCCAATTTGTTTGTGCTGCCTCTTCCAGGAGTGCCAGCACAGCGCAGCACAGCAGCCTGGCCTTTAGTGATGCCAACACCAAACTTCTGGACAAGACCACTCAGCAGATGACAAATAATGACCAGGGCAACATCTAACCAAGAGCAAAGATGACAGACTTCATCTCTCCCATTCCCAGTATTGGAACTCAAGCTACTAAGCCTCCATCTTCCAGCTTCAAAAAACCTTCATCAAGAGCTTGCTGAGAAAAGGCAAACTGCTTTAAATGAAACCCCATGCCCCAAACCCAAGGGAAGAGGTTTTTGCACAAATGATGAGTCTGAAGTGACCTGTCTTGTTTTGAAAGGCTTGTTCCCTTGGCAACAGGAGAGCCGAGGCAGCAGCGGGACTGTGCTTCCTACCCAGCAGCTCCCCCTGCCCAAAGGCATCAGAGCTCAGCTCTGCCATCTCGGCAGCAGGGAGGGGAGACAAGCACATTCCATAGAGCCACCACTGGAAAATGCAATTTTCCCCAGAGCTCCATTGGTTTGAACAAGGATAAAACACGATGGGAGAGTCCATCGTGTAGCTGGAGATGCGACCTCACAGGAATGTGTTAATAGCATGCTTCTTCCCTGCAAAATCACTTTATTAGAAATCATACATAGGCTGAGAAGGGATTAATGGACAGCTATATACATTAAATCCTCCCCAAAACTTCATGGGGAGAGATGAGGGGAGCGAATATATATCTGGCTTATCTTCCAGCAACATTTCTGACAGGAACTTGAGAGCTTGAAAGGGACTATTTAAAACAGCAAATGCAGTATTATCCAAAATGAGGATGAATGGGAAGATGAAGAAAAAAGAAGGCAACTGCAGCAACCAGTCCTGGGCATGACATGAGCATAATGTTGGAAAATCTACATCATGTCTCTACAGAAATAGCAGATGGCTCTGTGGTGATGGCTACTTGGAAAAAACTCTACTTGCTCTCAGCACGTGGTTCTTAGTGCTGACAAGGACCACAAGAACTGGAGAGAAACAAATCAGTGAGCGGCAACCTCACCGGTCTAGAGTTGCCGGTGGCAGACAGCACTGGTCAAGGGGTTTCAGCTGCCCACAGAACAAAAAGAATCTGAAGGGGAACCCAGGAACATGTAAACAAGCCTTTCCCAGGGTGGCAGTCTCCCCACGGCAGGCTGCATGACCCTGAAAGCAATACCATCATTAACCTACACTTCTCTGCCTTGAACTTGTTAAGACACTCTTCCTTTCTGGCATTCATGCACACACAGCTCTGCCTCGTTTTCCCCATCCCTTCCACTCAGCCAGCTCTCAGCCTGACACGCTATGCCCTAAACTTTCACACATGTGGCTCCATCTCCAGGTTTTCCTGTATTTCCAGCCCCTGGCTTCCTTGTGCCAGCCAAGACCAAAAATACTTCACTTCCTCACACATGTTATACATCACACCTTCAGGCATTCAGCGGCTACACTGTGCTACCCCACACCCTGCTCCTCAGCCCCTCCAGCCTCCTATTCTCCAGCTCAGCCGACTGCGTCCTCACACACTCCAGGCACTTCATCTCTCCCTCTTCACCCGCTGGGCATCTCTGTCCTCACCTCTCTGATCCACCTCCTTTTCTCTGCATCCTTTTCTTGAGAGGCTGTTCTTTCTTCTGCACTGCCTTAAGCTCAGCCCAGCTACCCTGGGAAGAAAAGTCTACATGTCCAACAGCTATCCACGCCACTTCCACCTTCCTCCTGTCTCCTCCCAGATTTAGGTCTACCTTTTAGATTCATCTCTTCCACAGAGAAGTCTATTTCTTCATACCTTAAAAAAGCATTTCTGGCCCTTGAAATTAAATTTAGAACTGCAGCACCCTGCCATAAACAACACCTCCACTTTGTGGTCTGAGTAGATACAGTACCTTTCATTTTTGAGTGACAGTCCAGCACTGGGTCATGACAAATTGTGCATGGCCACCATGGGCGCCTGTTGAACTTGGCCCAAACAAGATCCCCAACTTCATACTTCACTGGAGTAGGTTTCTTCTTGGCTTGGATCTTTGGGGAAAAACCAGAACACAAGAAATCACTAAAGCTCCAGATGCTTTCAGAGAGATTTGCCTCCCCCCTGGGTGCAGATTACACTGGGCCACCAGACACATTTACATTAAAAGGCAAGTCCTGATTTTCCTTAGTGGTTCCTACACCTTCCAAAACACAACGGTTCTCCCCATCCTCCTTAAAGGACAAAACAAACCTGGGTTTTTTGTTCAGCTTCAGCTCCTTCAGTAAGGAACATGATTTCTGGTAAATTAACTGAGCTCAAACTTCACACATTGAAGCAGGTAAATATTTGGAGTCAGACTTTAAAGCCCCCCTTACTTTACTAACACCAATTTCATTCAAAGCAAAGCAAAGTTCATTTCAAAGGTTGCACTGTACAGTAAAAGTAGAGTAAGAGACAATTAAACACTCCTGACTGGAAAAAGGTGATGAGAACAGCAAAATAAGTGTTAATCAACTTAAAGGAGAAAGTTGGTATATACAAGCTAGTAACTGCCCTGCTGCTCTGATGTACTCCAGAAAAAGCTTCACCACAAAGTGTTTGAAACCCAAGGATGGCATAATGAGAAAAAAACCCTTATGTTGTAATTTTAGGTTTATATTAGCAGAATTGCCATTGCTCTGCTCCAAAGCTGCAGAGCAGGAGAAAGGCAGCACAACAGCAGTCATCCCACCTCTAGGAGACAGATGGACACACAGACTGCGCCTGTCTCTCAAACCCACTCACAAGTATCAGCTCTGCAGAAACAGTCACGCAGGTGAGAGCTCCTCAGGGCTGTGCAGCCTGCACAAGAATGTCGGAATCTTTCAACACACAAACCCTAACGCAGCTTAATGCCATTTCTGTCTCGCTGCGGAAGAGTGGAGAGCAGTTCCCGTGCTGTTTGCTGAGCACACAGCTCCCTGCCTGGACGCTGCACTACCAGCAGGACCTCTGCCAAGAAGAGGATTGAGGAGCTTACTGATGTTGTGACTAATTGAGCCAAGATGGGGTACAATAGCTTTCCACAGGATACAGGATTCCCCGTGCCCAGCTGTGAAGTATCTGCCTGTTTACCAGCACCAGACAACACGTCCCAGCTGGGTTCAGCATTTTAAGAGCTCTAAGAAGTGCTGCAGGTATCACTCTTGCCAACAAGCATCAGCAATATGCTCCTCATTAAAGCTGTCATAGCACAAACCTGCACCTTCTCACTTTGCTTCTCCATCCTGCGCACCACCCTTCCTGAGGCATGTCTCTTGCAATTCACAGTTCAACATCCTAGCAACTAAAACACAACAGACTTCTCCAATAAAATGTATATTCAGCTTCAGGTTGAGTTTTATGGGTTTTCTTCATGTGGTTAACGAAAATACAAAAGGATAAACTCCTCTGTTACATGAAAAAGCAGGTAATGATGTTACAGACTACACTGCTGGAATTCTTTCCACTCAGTCATCAAAAGCCACAAAATAACCTGCTGCTAAGCAGGAGCTCAGGAATGGGGAAAGTGAAGAGAAGGCTTCAAGGAGACCTCAGAGCAGCTTCCAAACCTAAAGGGGCCACAAGAAACCTGGAGAAGAGCTTGTGATAAGGGGCTGTAGGGCTAGGACAAGGCTTTATCCTGACAGAGGAGAGATTAAGGTAAAATATTAGGATGAAATTCTTCCCTGTGAGGGTGCTGAGGCGCTGGCACATGGTGCCCAGGGAAGCTGTGGCTGCCCCATCCCTGGCAGTGTTCAAGGCCAGGTTGGATGGGGCTTGGAGTAACCTGCTCTAGTGGAAGGTATCCCTGCGCATGGGAGGGGTTTGGAGCTGGATGAGCTTTCAGGTCCTTTGCAACCCAAACCATTCTATGAAGGAACACGGTGAAGGGGGCTGCAGCCCCTCACTTTGCCACCACCCTGCTGCAGCCTCTGAGCCTCCACCACACCACAGACACAAGCTTTCTGGAACGAAACCACACAACCCTGAGCATGGGAACCACAGGCGCTGCCTTTGCTGCCGCTTTCAAAATGCAGATGCACCTTCAGATGCAACACTCCCCCCCCCCCTTTTTAAAGGCCCTTTACAGTTTCTACTCTTCCTCCAAAAATGCCTTTTTTTAACACATTTTCCAAACCCAGGCTTTAAGAGGCTTATATCATATCTGATTCTCTCAATTGCAGTGTATAGTAGCTTTGCCAAAGCCATTCACACTGACCCACCTGAGTGACACCACCAGCTCTGCCCAGAGGCAAGTCTGCATTTAAATCAACTCTTTGTCGCCCTCCAATACCCCACCACAGCGGCCTTCTGAAAACCTGGCTTTCAGGAAACTATTCAGACAATGCTTAAACAGACACCTCCTCCTCAGCAGCCACTGTTATTCTCATTCCTCACCAGTCTGCAATCCCTTCCCTGGCACCGGCTGTCAGACTCATCATCACCCACCACAAAGGCCCCACATCCAACTGCCACAGAGGCAGATGAGGAAGCACCAATGTCCCCATGTCCAAGGAGAGCCCTGTGACAGGATGCACTGCAGCAGGTCACTGTCTTGCACTATTCTCTCCCCTAATCTCACCACCTGGCCACAGATGCCTTTACATTTCCAGAGGGGAGAAAAAAAATACCCTAAGAGTTTTAGAATTTGTAACATTAAAATAAAAAGACTAACTAACAGAGCAACAGCAGCAGTTATCAGCATATCCAGGTACAGTGAGTCTCTTCCTTCAAACTGTGCTCCATGATGCCAGAATTACGACCCCCAAAGCATGTGTTTCTTGTGACAGATTGTAAGAAATTTAATTCCTATTACAATTAACATTTATTGTGCCAAGCTCAAACTGCTAACACAGCCCAATGGCCAAAAGCTCAGCCCTGCAGTAACGACAGCTTTCTTGTGAGCTGGGAAAGGCCAAGGGTTTCTAAACAATGAACTTCAGACACAGTCCCTACATATGGTCTGAGTACTGTTTAACTACAGAGCATGGAAACCTTCAAGTGTTTAAATAACAAGCAAACTTGTGAACCACTGCATACCAGCTAGGTACCATGTCATAACTGCAGTGGAGAGACGCTGAATTCAAAGCGGGTTACAAGTCTGGACGAGTGAGGAAGGACAGTGCTCCCTGGCTGAGCAAGGCAACACCACCGGTTTTGTATTGTGAGACGTTCCCCTAAAGGAAGTCTGTACTGTCTACTCTGTTATCAATTGTTTGGCAATGATTTGCTCAGATAGGATGAGCTATAGACTAAATGCTAGACAATACACAGTATTTCAGATGACTTTGTTCTCTCCAAAACCAGCACAATGTACCTTGCGGACGTTTTTTAGGAAACAGTCTCCACCAATGCAGTCAAATCACAACTGACTACAGAGGAAGGTCACAAGCCAGGGTTTTACATCAGGACAATACAAACACCTCTACCTTGAGAATCACCTCCTGGACTTGTACTGTGCCAAACTACCATCCTGCAGTTCACTGGCTGAAATACCTAGGTAGGTGCTCAGCTTTGTGAGGAAGGAGGCTGACAGAAACCAAGTATCTGTGCCCTCCTGAAATTCTCAGCATGAGGCAAATATGAAGCATATCATGCAAGGAAAACTTATATTTCTAAATGATTTTACTACTTATAAATATATACTGTCAGTCCTCGGTTGTCTCTCACCAATCTTCCCTTTAAAATAATCACATACTTAGACAGTGACAAAAAGAAGAGCTTATCCAGTAACCACTCTTGGCTACGTCACTGAAGCTGCTGCTCAACCCATTAATCTTCCTGGAAGATGTGGCACAAAGCACAAGTCCACACGAACACATATATATGCCAACAGCCACGGGGAGCACCCTTCCTGCAGCACTGGTTGTGTCTGTGTAACCAGAGCAGCACCACCATCTCCTGCACAGCGCGGCACAGCTCCGGACACCACCTGCCCCAGCACAACTGGGATGTTACCACCCTGGCAGAGCCACATTAAAACCAAAGGGCAAGCAAAGAGGCAGACAGAGATACATATATACATTATGTTACAGGCCAACACTTTCAGCATCACATACCTGAAGAGCCTTGCTGCCCAGAGTCCAAGCACAAGCTGCAGCCATTGCAGCCCTGCCCACCTGAAATTCAGACCTGCTTTGGAAAGCCAGCATGTAAATGCGTGGTCAAAATATCCCGTTATATTTTATTCCTGACAGTTATACACATGACACTATTCAGTGAAGAAAGAGACTGAACATGCTTTAGGAGAGAGTCTGCAAAAGAGATTGTGTGAGAAGAAGGAAGAAAAGCAAGAAGGAAGCTGCTACCCCCCAAGAATAATGAAGGCAGATCCTGCCAAGCCTGGTTCCAGCCAGGAAGTGGACAGAATCAAGGCCAAAGAAGAAAACAAGAGGAGGCTACCACATCCAAGCAACAACTAAACAATATGGCATAATCAACAACACTAATAGCCTATTCTGCTGAGCATGGCAGGCACCTGCCCAGGGCCCTGCAGCAGCAGCACAGGTATCTCCTACACAGATCTCACCACACTGGTAGCTGCAGGTAAATCACACCCTGCACATGCGCGTATCAGCTGCCAGAAGGCAGCAGCTCTGCCCCAGGAGCTTCCCCTGCTCTTTTCAAACCTTCCCACTCCTGGGGAAGCAACTCCTGTGCTTCTCCCTGCAGCCCACCAACAAACAAGCTTGTAACCTGATTACAAACAAGCTGTAATACCTACTACATATCAGCTAGAACTGTGAGCCCCATGAGGGTCAGGGCACCACCTCATCCCCTACCACCTTTTTTTTTTCCTTGAAGTTCAATGATCACTTTTTTTCCTGAAGAGGATGAGTTGAAAAGGAGTTCACTTGATTCCTATGAGCCACCCACCCATACCCAGATAGGGCTGAACTGGCTGAAGACCAACAGCTCTTTGTACCTGGGGTGGTGGTATACAAAAACACCTAACAAAGCCAACTTGAGGGAGAAGTGACACTTGAAGGCACTTGATTAACCTGGGCCTAAAAGTCCATTTAAAGTAATACCTACTAATACAATCAACTACAGGGCTGGTGTCACATGCTGCGTATGTGCCACTCCAGCTCCTGCCCTTTCACCATCACACAACAGGTTATTCACCCTCTGCTCTTGCAAAAGATGGGCAACAAGTGAGGCAAATCCTGTTAAAAACACTCTCAGAACTAGCCTGGAAGTACACTGCTGAAGCTACCCCTCGAGTTTTCATGAGCGGATGATTCCCTCCAGCTGAAGTTCAACCTCACTGAATTAACTTACAGTTTAAGACAAAGCAGAGCAGCTTCAACCTCAGCCCTCTGAGCTCAGGCTTACCATTCTTCCCCAAGTCCATACAGCTCCTGTTACACGGGGGTTCAGATCCTTTAGCAGGTCACATTAACATCACTTAACACAAGTTATTAACACAGAAATGAAGCAGGGATGGCTGCAACTCACATATAGTGACTGCTGCTGACAGAGAGAGTTAAAAGTACAACTCCTACCACAGTCCTGCTCTTAAGGATCAGGGGTTGGAAAGAAGACTCAGTGATCCACTGTTCATTACTTCACTTAGCTTCAAAACTTGTGCACTGAGAAATGGGTGAATACTGATAGAAGAAAAGACAACGGGGAGTTGGAAATAATCTTTGCTTGTGAATATTGCATGTAAACATTAAAAAGAGCTGAGATTAAGAACTGAAATGAGTAACTGTTTGGGATGAAAACCAAGAAATAAGTTCTTATATGGTGGTGAGGCACTGGAATGGGCTGCCCAGAGAATGCTCCATCCCTGTTCAAGGCCAGGCTGGACAGAGCCTTGGGCGACAGGGTTTAGTCTGAGGTGTCCCTGCCCATGGCAGGGGGGCTGGAACTGGATGATCTTAAGGTCCTTTCCAACCCTAACTATTCTATGATTAGCAAAGACTCGCATTTTAAAGATGCTTTTCTGAAATAAAAAACAAATCAGTTGGAAAAATATGAAACAGAAAGAAAATTAAATTTTATCTACTTCATAGCTTAAGAAGTATTTGAAGCCAAACAAAAAGAGGTCCTCAATCAAAGTTTCCTCTGTACAAAGGGGCATTACCAAGTATCCAAGCTTTAAGCCTCTATAGAGAGAGGCTGCGATGCTGAGCCTGCAGTCTGCCGGCAGAGCAGCACTCTCTGCACTCAGCTGTGAGAGAACTTAAAGAATAAATCTCTGCACAGGGAAAGGGGGAAAGCCAACTGGAGTATGCAGGTGAAAAACCGGAACACTCAAACCACAGCACTGCACAGTGTATCTGCTGAAATCACCATTGCCCCTCACCAGCATAATAATCACACCACACTTTGCAGCAAGCTTCAAGTCACACACAGGAGTCAGAGAAGTCTGCGGGAGTGGCAGCCAGCACTGCTGGGGCCAGAGGACATGCTCTGGGGACCAGGAGACACGCTCTTTGTCCCCCACTGCTCCTGTCTGTCTTCAGCTTCAGCACTGCAGCAAAAAGTGAACAGGCATGGGACCTACATTAGTGACTAAAGAAGTACAGTACCTCTTATCTGGGATCATTATCACACTGAAGTGTTAAATGCTCGCTAATTAAATACTCACCAGTAAAAAACACAGCAGAGATTATGATACAAGCCAAGTATCTGTTATCTACATGCTTGCGTATATTTGTTGTCTTTGGCTAGTTTTTAGTACCCTTTTCCAGGCTGTGGCAGCTACACATGCAATTGGCACTAGGTATGAACCACCGTCAAAGACAAGGAGAGCTGATGGCACTGCATCAGGTAATTCACACATCCTGAAGCATTTCTATCAAGTTCAGGGGTTATACATGTACGCATTTTAAATAAGGAACATACTCGTGGGAGAAAACCAAGCCTCAGACACCAAGGTAACTGGTTAACAGCATCCCTGGTTTGCTTTCTTAACGGAGATCATATTACTTACAGAATGAACAGCAGTGCAACAGAAAGCTTTACTTTAGCATCCTAATAACCTAATGTACTTTAGCATCCTAATAACCACAAACACACCCAACAGAAGGTTTGAAGAAGGCAGAAGGAGGAGGTGGGAGAGAAGGGGTACGATCTTATCCAGATCCCCAGCAGAGAGAAATCCAAATACACAAACATACAGATTTCAAACCACTGTCAGGAGCCTGAAGCAGAGGGAAGAGGCTCACACTTGCTTATCTGCACACATTTTAAATGATAAACCAAGTTCTCTTTACACCTGGCTCTCCCACTCAGCACTAATTGTTTCAAACCTGCAGGTATTACCAGACCTTTGCAAAGTATCACAAAGAACAAATACCAAAAGTAACTTCTTGTGTCTGAGTACTAACCAAAAAAACCCAAACTGAAACAAGGTCAACAAATCTGTCCCCTTTGCAGCCTTACTTTTGTGCTTTTCTATGTTATCAGATTGTACACAAGCAACACATCTTAATACGTCTGTTTTCAGAAATTACATTTCTAAATGCATAAGATGAAACCCAGATTCAAAGTGCATAAAATGAAACTTGGCTATTCGGATTTATGGATGTAAAGTAAAGCTGTGAGCAGAACGAAGCGATACCACTGAACAGCATATACATGCAGCGCAGAGCATATCCCATATTAGAACCTCAGCAGCTAAAAATTGGCAGTTTGGGTTGTATTAAATGTGCACCTGCTAACACTTGGGTGTTGCTTGGTTTGGTTGTTGTTAGGGCTTTTTGTTTGGTTTCTTTGCTTGTTTATTTTGATTCTGTGGGGTTCTCTGCAAGCAACAAACATTTAACCTGGGCTTGCAAATTTAACCTTCTGTGGAAATGATGATCTGTCCACAGCAGAAGGCGGTACAACCCCACTTTGTTAGTCCAAATGCAAAGATGCCACTTACACAGGACCTTAACTGCCTCAAAACCAGGCAGTATGAGCACATCAATCCCCCATCCAGTTGAGCCATTTTTCCAAAACCAAACATTTACAAATGCTCTGTCCACATAAAAATAAATCTTAATTGCATTTAAAATCATCTGCATTTAAAATTTCAGCTGCTTTTGC
This sequence comes from Psilopsiagon aymara, assembly GCA_024733675.1. Lineage (NCBI taxonomy): Eukaryota > Metazoa > Chordata > Aves > Psittaciformes > Psittacidae > Psilopsiagon > Psilopsiagon aymara. The sequence goes on from JANRGW010037159.1 coordinate 56,018, forward strand.
TGAACCCCTACTACCACTGAAATTGGAATTCCCGGCCAGTAGCAGTGTAATAAACTTATCCTAGTTTTATTTATTTATTTATTAGAGCCATACCCTGAGGAAGATTTGTGCTTCAATCATCAGGTCCTGCAAACTTATGCTCCAGAGAGGCTTTACAGCCCTTATGTTGTGAATCCAGCTTCATGCACATACTGGGAGAGGACAGGCCGTTAAAATTAAAGAGGAATCTGACTTGGTTCACTGCTGCTATTTAGAAATCTGTGGGCAGCAGTAAGTCTAAACAGGTGCTTGGGAAAACCAACAACAAAGAAACATCAGGGCAAACAGGGACTATTAAAAGGGCAATAACCACCCTGGCTCCTGCCCTCCTTGCATTAGGCAACAGGCAGGTTTCTGTCTTCCACCAACAGTGGGAGGGAAAGTCATGAGCACACTCTTCTAAAAGGAGAGGAACATGGAAGCTTCAAGCAGGGCTCAGGGCAAGAGCCCCAGTGCATGCTCAGCACCAGAGACCCTACTGAAGCTAAAAATACAAGCTGGAGGCTTCCAGTGTGCTGAGATGTTACTGGGCAAGAAATTCCCTGTTCTTAAAAAATACCAATCAAAGGGCACCCCATCCTGTGGGTAGCAGGCAGCGTTGGGTTGGATTGCTCTACTCAACTCTTCTGGTTTCCCACACACACAAGACAAATTCTGCATATCTGAAACTGAAAAGCGAGTCCCCAGAGCATCAGTTCTGATGAAAGACTGAGTGAATACCAAGCTACACTGCTGGTTTAGTACCTATCAAACCAGGTGGGGTTTCTTCTGAAGATCACAGTAGCATGAATGTGCGGTCTTCAGTGAGCTGTCCGATACTGTACATAACCTACAGAACAAGCTCCCTATCAAGAACTCACACAAAGCTTTGCTTGGCAGCCCTACCTGCTGCTCCCTACCCCACCACTCACCCACCTGCACCCCACGAGAAAGAGGATGGAGAGGGACATGGGGAGGCCTCCACAACTGGAGGCATGTTGCCCTTTCTCTGTGGTTCAGGCATTGATATTGCTCCCAAACAACCTCCTTCCCATGCCATGTACATCACAAGTGCTGCCCCTTCCACCTGTAGAATTGCTGCCTCACACAGAGCTACCGCAGCAACTCAGTCCCAAAAGGGCAGCAGGCACATTTCGCTGGCTGCAGGACAAGCCATTCATTTGTGGATGCGGATGGCACACATTTGCCACAGCTACAACCAAACCAGGCATTGACCCAAGTGGGTCAACTTGGTACAAACCTGGTGTTCAGGCTGTGCTGGAGCAGAAGTGAAGGTGCCCAGCCAGGGCCAACTTGCCCTCAAGTACTACAAAACAGTCGGCATGTCAACTGTAACAAGTGCTTTTCCACTGTTCGATAGAACCAAAGCACGCTGCTGAAATGCCTCCTGGCTTCATCAATGCCGTCGGACACACATGAGAATGGATGCACACCAAGCTCATCTTTATCTCTGCTTCTCATTCAATCACTGCTGCAAAGCTACTACAAGCAGCCTCGCTGGAACAAGGTTTCTAACTTAACAAGGACAGAGAACTTCACCTGGAACCTGCAGGGGTGTATGCTAAGCACATACAGGAGCTCACATCAGCCAAAGCAAGGCCTGTGCTTGCACCCAGCACTGCACCAGCAGAACATGCAGCTCTCCATCTTTCACTGCCTCTGCACAGCACAGCTCTGCAGCACTGCCCAACTTCCTCGTGCTACCACTCAGATTCCTAGCTGCACCCACCTCCTGGGAGGAGCACAGCATGCTCTGGAGGGATTCCAAACACACACCTATGCCCTGCACGAGTCTATGGTAGCACTCCCACCAACATCCTATTCACGCATCACCACAAACACTGCAACTTCGCAGAGGTCCCTACAATCTCCAGCCACAACTGCAGGGATTATGCTCCAGCATCTCCAAACCTAAACCACACAGCACACACTACCTGCACACGACTGACCGCTGGGCAGGCTGAGCCATGGATTGCTCCTTGCAGCACACATGGCAGCACTGATGACTGCTCAGTCCTGTCCACCTAAACAGAAACAAAACAAGCCCAAACCACAAAAGCACACCCCAAAAGCCCTAAACTGTCCATTGGCACCAAGCAGTTTCTTTGATGTCACCACACCTTGCAGCTCCTCCCATAACCAGCTTGACCTTAACCAGTAACATCACGCTCACACCAACACACGCAAAAGCAAGCGTTAAACTTCCAGTAACTATTTCAGCAAAGCAAACTACAGCTTTTATCAAGGATGCCTGCAACCGGCACTAGCAGCAGACCAGGCAGGGGAGGGTAGCCCTGCCTGTGCCAGCAGCACAAATGTCAACAGCACATCTGACTCGACGCAAAACTCACACAGGTCAGACACTACAACATTTGCAACGTGTTCTCTAACTACCAGTCTGTAAACTCAAGGCCACAGAACAATACTTCCGATGCCATGAAATTATACGAAAGGAAGCAAGGCTATTGTTGATAGGTCTAAAATCACAAGAGTCTGCACCTGGGAAGCGTTTAGGGGTCCACAAATCAACAGAGGTTGAAAACTACTGCTCTAATTCAAAGCAGACTCTCATACAGACCTCTTCCACCCATTAACTTGGAAATCCTGGCAATGCCTTAACCACCATAAAGGATTTAACTCCCATTTTACTGAGTGGAGACTGCACCGCAAGGCACATATGGCTCTGCGCAGACAGAACAAAACATAGGTCATATTCTTCTGGTATTAAAAATGGCATTAAACTCCCAGGGCAAACTCGCTAGGATTTAGTTTTTCTTTAGGTGTTTCTATTCACTGTGCCTTTTTAAATGCCAGAGCAAGTAATTGTGGGGAGGAGGGGGAACACTATATACAAGCAGCTGTCAGTCACAGGCAAGAAAAACCTAAGTATATTCTAAGCAGCTAGCCTGGAAGTTGATCATCATCCTTAACACTGATTTTTGAGTTAAGAATGTCTTTTAACTCAGAAAATGCCACTTTTCTTTCCTTGGAGCTCAAGTACTCTGTTAACATACTCAAGAGTTGACCCCTCTGCAGCGACCTCCACATTTGTTCAGTTAACATGAGGTAACGAAAACAAACAGAAACCCCAACCTAATAATTGTTACGCGTCGCAGTTCAACCTCACTTGTGGAAACAAGGTGCAGAGAGGTGCAAGGAGAAGCTGCTACCCTGCAACAGGCCATCAATAAAACCATGATGTCACGCAAAGCACCAGATTGTTGCCCTGAAGTTAATCATCACTGCTACAGCATCAATCTGAGCCACAAGCACTTAGAAGCAGCTGTAAAGGCAGAACTGGAATCACTGTACCCTCAACAAGGTAAGATTTGTTACCGTTAAAAATGGTCCAAGTTCTGGGAGATGCACTTTCCCAAAACAAACCACCAGCAAGTCGATACAGAGGCAGCAGAAGCAGCAGGCCCTGGGAGGCAGCATGCATCCTACTGAAGCACCTGTAAAAGCTGATTTTCTTGCTATTGATGGCTGTTTTTTCCTGCAAGAGCAGCAGGCAATGTACTAAGCACACCACACTACAGAGCACAACTGTGCTGCTGAGCAGCTGAGTGAAGTCTACGCTCCTCTGGCAACAATCTTCACTGGAGACTTGAAGTATTTATGACTGCGGACAGTATGTTAACCAAGACGTTGCTTAAACAAAGCCTTTCTTACTCCAGCTTTAAAACTAAGTTCTAAATGTAGAAAGCAGAAAAACATGGAGGTTTCTGCCGTTATATTCAGCAAAACCTCACCTTCAAGGCTGTCCAATAGGCAAGGAACCACCTCTGGTTTTGCTATTTGCACACAATGTTCAGCTTTGGAAAGCTGCACAGCCCCATATGAACTGTGATTCACATTTCACAGCACATGTCACATAGCTAGAACATCCATATTTTCTGGAGAAACCACATTATTTTCTGCAACATCACCTACAGGAACAGGCATTTTGCACCTAATCAGCAATATAAGATGAGAGAACAAATAGAAATGAAAAAAGGAGAGGAAGAACAATTACAGCCAAATGCTAGAATAAATACTTCCAGGATCCAATCTGCTGTGCTGGAGAGCTCCAGACCCTACTTTGTGCAAAAAAAAACCCTGCTGTCACTCAAAGGGAGCTTCTCCTCTTTGCACCTAGGGAACACTGTCCTGCTGTGACAGCATCTTAACACCCACTGCCCACACCACTACCCCTGCAAGGAAGAGGCAGTGCAGTGCCATCAAAGCATGAAAGCACCACAAACTCATTAAGGACCTCAAAAATCTATGGTCAAGCAGTAACAGCCCAGACAGTGCCATAACCACGGAAATATCCATTCTTCCGGATGCCCACCACAGCTAAAGTCCTTTTTGAGTAAGTTTAGAGCTGTATGAGACATAAATGCGCTTCAGGAGAGAGGCCCAGTGGATGCCAGCAGCCACAGCCAGAGGAGATCCAGCTCTGTGCTCACAGCATTTATCTTAGCGGCAAAGAGGAGTGTGTGCGAGATGGGATGCACAGGGACAGCAGTGCACCTAGAGCCTGTTCTCACCAGGTGTGCAGAGGAGAGACCATGCCCGCAGGAAGTGCAGATGGCCGAATGGAATTGATCTCTCCACCAGGAAGATGTCAACTGATCAAGGAAATTTATGGTCCATGCTCAAACAAACCACTGCCATGCCTGTTGTGTCTCAGGGATATATTACCAGTAGTTAGTTTCACCTCGAATCAGTCTGTAGTAGGAGACTCTCAGACCCACTTGCAGGAGTAACACACATCACGTGGCACTGGTTCCTTCATTTTATTTTTAGCAAAGAGAGAAATGGCACTACACATCTCAGTTGATAAAGAAAGAACCTGAGTAACTCTCACACAGGGACACATGCTCTTTATGAAGAGAATACTCTCCCCACAGCTGCAGCCTGCAACAGAACTCAAGTTCATCATGGCTTAATTGTACGCTTAAAGAGAGGACTTTGCTGGTTTTCAATGCTTTTAACACATTACATACGGTGTGGTTCTGGTAAAGTAAAAACCTTCCAGTAGCCCTACACACATGCCTTACATCCAGCCACTGGAAGCAGCCATCCTTAGTGATGAAAGATGTGGTTCTGGATTTCCCTGTACCTCATTTCATCACTGCCATTACTTGAATATCACACTCCTACAGCATAGAGCTGGACAAGGAAACAGTATGAGAAGAATGAAAAGCAACATTGAGCGAGTGCCACACGCGAGCTCTGCACATCCTGCAGCCTGAATCCATCAGCATCCCGTGGAAAAAACAGCTTATGAACGTTTAACCGAGATCATACACTGCAGAACGTGCACACACCAAGAGCGGCACGGACGTACTCGAATACAACAACTCTCTGATTCCAAGCGCTCAACTTCGCAAACGAAATAACTCTAACATGCTTTGTGGGTAGCAACTAAAAACCAACCGACAAAGCAAAAGCCAAATAATAAAGCATCAAAAATTACATTAAAAAGCACAATTTCATCATGAGAGTTCTGTCAGAGACACATCCACCTCCAGCTCCACAGCAACTGAGTTCAAGCAAGACCCATGTCACTCAGACCCTATGTGGCTGCACCCACCCCCCACTGCTGGAGACCAGGCCCAATTTTCCCTCTTAACTCCATATAATGCTGGCCAGGACTTCTTCAACTCATGAAGGCCGGGAAAGCACTAAAGAGAAGCTCATGTCAAGATGGTAAAGAACAGAGAGATTAAAAAACAGCCTCCTGTTTCAATTTAAATGGCAATAACCCAAAACACATGCACAAGGAAGTAAACCAGCAGCTGCCAGCAGTCATTGCACCATCACTTCTGGAGCAGAAACAAGACTAAAGAAACACTGCTGTAAGTTTCTTCTCTCCAACAAAATCTGTCAGTGGCTGCTGGGAGCATGGGGAGCTTCAGTCAACTTTAAGATTAACTCGACGCTTCAAATAACTTCACTCCAGAATATGCACATCCCTCTTTACAACTGAATTCTATCTGAGCAACCTCTTCCCTGTTTGGGGCGGCATTTGAGTACAGGATGCCAGGGCTATTGACAAATCCCCATGCAAAACAATACCTGCCACCCCGAGGCACTACTTAAATGGTGAACTTTGCATCCCACTAAAGACTAAACCCAAGACCCCTTCAGCTGGAAGCACTCCTGACACGAAATCAGCATTTTCAAAGCAAGTTCACAATGACCTACCGAAAAATGCAAAGCCTGCAAGGGGCAGACACAGAGGGCTGAGCTGCATGCAGAAAGTCTGAGCAGCAGCTAAGCTTCAAGAATAAAGAAAGGCTCTGAGAAAGTCTCTCTGGAAGGTGGAGGAGCCCCATCATCAGGCTGGGTAAAGGTGATTACCTGAAAACAGCAGCCCAGCTGCAACAGATCACCCTAAAACCAGCAGTGCAGAACTCCCAGGGGCTTGTGGTTCTTGCTTCAGGATGTTTTTTCGGTTTAAGTTTTAGCAGGCTCTCAAAGTTGGTTCCAGTTACCCAAACACAAATGAGGCTGGAATTAAATGCCGACATCCACACATGATCTCAGGAGCAAACCTCGTTATTTCCAGTTACTATGTCATGTTCAACAATTAAAAGATTTAACTGTCACATTGGTAACTTGGCACAGAGAAAAATTCACCTCTCTTCCCATCCCACAAGCAGAGGGCTAAAATGAAGGACCACTCAGACAACCAGCACTTACTAAAGGAAGAATTCAACACTTGTGAAGGACGCCAGGCTGCCTGTTCTTTGTATTTCCTTCTGAACGCAGCTATGCTTTTAAGTCATCAGCACAGTTCAGCAACAGTAATGTACTACAGCAAACAGGAAGGCTGTTTGACTGAAAAGTCAACCCCTCGATGCATATTCAAATAACAGGCTCAATCACTAAGATGGCTTTGTCACCGTTCAAGCTGCAGCTCTGTGAAGCACGTTGTAAAGCCACTGATAGCAGAGGCAAGTGTTGTGAAAGTACCTCTGCTCGCTTCTGTTTACAAAGTGAGACCCTCCCACAACCGCATCACCAAGCACATGTCTGCTGAAAGATCCCCGCTTTGCTCTGCAAAACAAAGCTAAGTGTATGCATAAACCTCAGCCCAACAGCAGCCTCTTACCCCCAAACACTCAAACCCGAGTATCCACAAGGAGAATGATTCTTCCCAAGGCACATTCAAGGGGGTCCACAAGCCAGAGCTGAACCTAATAGACAAATTAAGCTGTTGTCAGCACCTTCCTGAAATCGCCCCTTCCCTGTGACAAGTGTTCCCCCTCCTCCAGAGCACACAGCAGGAACACTGCATGTTCCCAGCTGCACCCAGGTGAAAGCAAAGATTTCTCCGCAAGTGCTGCAGGCACCAGTAGCATCTGTCCGGCATCAGCAGCTTTACTGAAATTAAAGAGAGCAAGATGGTTTTGGTGTCAGTGCTGTCACATGTGTTGATTTTCACACCCTGCACCAAGTAATGCTTAACACCCAGAGCATCCTCCAGTAAGGAACCTTAAATTTACCAAAACATATCTAAGAAATGCATACATAACTAATAATGTATATTACATTACGTGTAACAAAAAAACCCCAAGTGCAAGAAACATACACACATTATCTGCAAATAACCACTGAGAACTAAGCAGAAATAATACTTCCGTTCAAAATCGCATTTTACAACAAAGTTGAATGCAGTTAACTCAGAACTCTAAAAAGTTCAACCAGTTTTGCCTCTTATTAAGCATATCAGAAAGCAAACTAAAGGAATTCGGGAGCCCAGAGAGGAAAGGGCAAAGCAGCCAAGCTAGCAGGCAAGGCTTCCCGGCCGCGGTCTGTCAGGCCGTGACACGGCCCCTCCCTGGCCACCGCCAAAGTCTCACGGCTTGGGTACCTCCAGCCAGGCCAGACAAAGAGCCGCCTGACAGCGGCACAGCGGAGCGGGCAGCCGAGGGAAAGCGCTCCTCCTGCCCTCCTGTCTGCAGCGTGCGCGAAGAAAAGGAAAAATTAACCTTGTAACGGGTAAAAACTCCGCCGAACTTGGCGGCGATCCGCTGCTGCGCGGCGCACTGAGGATGGCTCTTACTCGCGAGGGGAAGAGAGGCCGCGGGAGGTACGCGGCAGGGCCCGCTGACAGCCCGCGCTGGCAGCCGCCCCGCGGGCCCCCGAGGGCTGCGGCCTCAGCAGGGTCCCCTCGGCAAGATGGCTGCCCGCGCTCGAGGGTGCCGGCTGCGAGGGCGCCCGGCCCGGCCCC
>JANRGW010037160.1:0-16365 GCA_024733675.1 Psilopsiagon aymara
GTGTCCCTGCCCATGGCAGGGGGGTTGGAAGTAGATGATCTTAAGGTCCTTTCCAACCCTAACTATTCTGTGATTCTATGTTGACTTTCTAGAAGAAAGTAGGGGAAATGTTGATTACAGAACCAATCTTCAGTTAGGAAAGAAAACTATTAAGCCAGGCAAGCCACAAACAAAACAAAATACAGGAGACACATCTGAGCTCCATGTGGGCTTTCAAATGCTCTGGGTTTATTTTCACAATCCAAAAGGTGTATATGCATCTTAAATCTCAGAAATCATTTTTGTTAGTAGAGAACAAATTAAGTTAATTAAAACCAGTCACATCTGTACAAGAACACTTTTTTAAAAGCAATTTCTCCAAGTTGCTAATTTTTAATTTTATTGCTGCCAGAGGAATGGAAATGTCATCCAAGTGGAAAAAAAAAAAAAAAAAAAAAAAGGCAGATAACCTGGTACCTTCTCATTTTTATGGCTTACTATTGCTCGTCACAGACAGCCAGACCTTGCAGGAGCCTCAGGCAGAGAATGTGCCCTACTAGATTATACACAGGTTCATGGTTGGAAGAGCCAAAGTCTCACGAAAGGCTGTTGTGAAATTTCTAGCCAGGACAACAGAAGTTAAACCACTCTGGAACACTGGCACACACAGTAACAGTTTAAAAGCAGAGGAAAAGTCAATCTGTAAGCATGTCCTTCAGTAGTGCCTAAAATGCACCCACTTCTTTTGATAACTTATCTGTGAGTCACAATTTGTTTGTTTTCAAGGCTACTGCCCAAATCCCCAGCTGCTCTGAAAATAAAGACATGCATTTCCTTGCAAACCCTGCATCTGGCCCTTTACTGCCCTCAGTTAAGCACTCGCTCTGCAGGCCAGCGTAAATCAGAGCCAACTCCCCAGAATCTCAAGGGGAGGCTAACACTGGTGCTAAAATACACAGGCAACCCCTGACCCTCCCCGAATCTCTTGCTCTCCAAAGCCCTCAGAACTCATAAATAGGGAAACGGTGAAATATTTCAACAGTTGCTTCAGTACAATCTTCCAGAGAATCTGTCACGACCCCAAATCACACAGTGCTAAGAGCTCTAGCATATCTAGCCCAGATTCTCCTCTGGCAGCTGCCACAAGCCAGAGAGAGGTCTCAGAGCAGTTGCCCAAAATAAATTAGGTGGTTGGTGCCTAGGTGGGTGCCACCAGGGCATTCAATCTGCAAAGAGACAGGGGAATAAGGAGAGGGCACAAAAGAAAAATGAAGACTGCAGTCAAAAGCAGCCTCAGGTAAAGATGACATTAATAGGACAAAATACATATTTAATAGCTAGTATATCATCCCCACCCATCTTAACACATCATCAGAGCAAAGCAGCAAGGCTTCGTCATGCTGAAAGTGCAGGAATTTTGCCAGAGACCTGCACTCTTGCACTCCCCCTTCTCCATGGAAAAGCCAAAGGCAGAGGACTGCAGCATCAGCTTTGAAGAGCTAGAAATAAAGCAAGAACTACTCTACAGCACCAGTGCTGCTCACCACCGACATACACCTGGGCTTGGCAGGTGTATTAGACATGAGCCCACACAGCACAGCCGTGCCCAGAGCCATGGCAGGTCCTGCTGTAAGTGCCAGTAGTTTCATCTTGCAAACACCACACTCAAGATTTGCTTCACAGACAAAGGAGTGACAAGTTTCAATGTCCCTGCAGAACAAAATGCTGGGCTGGGCAGTGCTGATGACAGTTCAAGTGGCACTCCAAGTAAATCTGCACTGGGAGATTGTTTTGGCTAGAGGATTACTGTCCAGTCTCCATCGCCTCTTACAAAAAGCCGATTAATCTGGTACAAGCAGAGAGATCACTAAATCCTGTACCTGCACTGGCTGAATCCCCTGGTCTCCCTGTTGCGAGTTAACAGCATCCAACCTGAAGGAAGGATGCTGATAAATTTACAGTGCTCTCTAAGTTTTCTCTTTGTGTCCATCAATTTTGTCTTTTTGTCCTCCACCCATTCTCATAATGCAAAAGACCTAATAAAATTACTTGCTAAACAAACAGGATTGCATTGTTATGCTGAAACAAAAATTACTGTATACAGAATATGCTGGTGGAAAGGGAACATTTAAAAAAAAAAAAGCATTTTTTTTCTTTTTCTATAGCAGTACTGTAATGTGGGGAATTTGCCACCTATGCAGACGTGCAATATACAGCAAGTGTGGTGGTGGGGCGTTCCATGTTCTGACAGCATTTTTTTGTCAAAGCTTAAGGAGTCACACCTTCATGATCCTAATGTTTAACTGGTATTAGTGAGTCACCTCCCATGCCCTGAGTCACTATGCTTCACATCAAGATGGAGGACTACTTGAAACCTGAGGTGCTTGGGAAGACATCTGGCAAAGGGCAATGCACCCAAAGAGTAACCATCCTTTAATTTCTTTACAGGGGGGGTAAATCTGGAGAGGGCTCATGCACCAAGTCAATACTCTCACTGAAGCTGTAAGAGTCATAAAAGTAAAGTCTGCTGAGTGCTTGTTACTACAAACACAAGCTGTCACAGTTAAGGGCTCTGGCCTCAAAAGCACTTGTCCTTGAGAGGCCATAACGCTGTCTGTGCCATCAATGTGCACTGAATACCCACTGGAAAAAGGTCATAAGATGCCCACCAAGGATTTGGTTTGTTCTACCTTCACCCTGACAGCATGGAAAGGTGCAAGGCAGACATTTTGCCCTAAAAAGAGCAAAGAGATGCGAGAAGAGGAACTCTGGTCCAACCCTTGTCCAAAGCCCAGCACAAACAGCATGCAAGAAGGGAGCTTGACACATGCACACTAGGCACCCCCACTGTGGGTGGGGTTCACAGTCCATTTCCAATGGTTGATGCCCAGATCACTGTTGAAAGCAAGCAGACCCTTCACCAAGCAGTCTGCAGGTGGATCATAGTTTCGCTCCAACTGCTCTCTGCCTTGGTTTCAGCACAAGGAGACCAGAGGGTCACCCGTACTGCTGCCTTGGAAAGCCCTAAGCTAGGCACAAAGCTGCAGCCTCGGTACTTCCCCCCAGCCAGGAAACACCAGCTGCTGTGCTGGCCCTCACAGAGTCTGTCCTGAGGCAATCTGTGTGGGACTCTGTGTGCATGTCTTTCTCTGACACATTATATGCAGCCTCTCAACCCCTACAGAAAAGATCCCAGTTTGGGAGCCACAGCTTCTACACATCATATGTGCCACAGCTTGCCACAGCTTACCACAGCAGCCCCAAACCCCTCCTGGGGCAAAGCCACAGGCTTCGCTGCACATTGGATGGTGATTTTAAGACCAGTAAATGAGTATAAGAGTCTATGATTTGTCACTGAGGTCTGTGTGCATTTGGTCTCATCTTCCTTTGTTCTCTCCTTCCTGCTCCATCTTTTTTATAACGAAACCCTGCCAACTTTCCCTGCATGGTACTAGCATCAATCTTTTGTACAAATACCTCATCTAGTGAGAGATTAAAAATTACGCGTTCAGATTCACTTAGTGTTAAAAAACAAACAACCAAACCCAAACCAAACAAAACCCTCAAAACAAACCCACAACAAAAAAAAAAAAACACCACAAGCCAAAGTTGTTTATAGAAATAAGAAAATAATAAAAAAACTATGCTTTGTATACAGTGCATGTAACAAAAAGCAAAACAATCACCAGGTGCTTATTTTTCTGCAGGAAAATCTCCACATCAGCAGACCAAACACTACCAAAATTCCCCAAAAAAATAGAAAATAAAAAATGCCAGTACTTCTAACATAATACACCTATCACTGCCTTCCCCCCAGTACTAATGTGTCCAAGTAGTACTCATAGCAAGTCCTTGGACCTCCAGGCTTTGTGTTTCTCATAGCTACAGCTACAGGAGACCTCTGTACCAAAAGTTTCCTCCAGCTGCTACAAGGGCAAGGCTCTTCTCCTCTCTTTCTTAACAACAAGCCAAAGATGACACGTTGGCCGCATTTTAACATTAAAGAAAGAGTATGAGTTCCAGGAAGTGGTGGTCCAATGCTCAAGTCTATAAAATATAGCTGTGCAGTTAAACTACACTAAAGAGGTTGCAGAAGATGTACCATCCCAACAGCAACACTTAAATTTGGAGCGGGTTTATTGCTGCAGGTGTCCATTTCCCTCTCAACTACAGTGGCAACAACAGAGCATTTAAACTATTAACCTTCAAGGTTCAGAGTAAAGATGCCTCTCCTCTGAGATCACACCTAGATAAAGCACTCCCTGATCTGCATTTCACGTGTCAATAAAGTATCCTTGAGAACACCTGGCATTTTCTGACCACCAGAAAAACAGCTGGGTGAAAGTATCAAGAAGGTCACATTTCAAAATGGGGACATAAAGAAGAGTAAAAGAACAAACCAAATAATCCTGGAAGCCTCAAGAAGAAGGTATAAAATTGAACGATTTCCTCTTTCTTTTGACCAACCACATTCAGAACCAAACATCTCCAAACTACACCTTTCCTTACATTTTCAGACACAACTGGACTTACCTAGAAAACAGAAGAGTCATTAAAAATAAAACCAAACAGACAAAACCAAACCACTACAACAACAACAAACCAGCTATTGAGAGGTTTTGTTGTTTGTTTTCTTTGAACAGCTACTCTAAAAGCCAACACCACCTACACTGGAATGTGTTTATCTATGACTTTTAAGCTCCTTCCTCTCTGTATCATACTATACCTCCAAGTGCTGTGTCTATCTAACTTTCTCCAGCTTCATCATAAGGGAATGCTTTTGCTGAAAATCTTTGAGCAGTGCCAGAGTGCTTAGGAGTCTTAAAGATACATCCTTCTAAAACAAATTTCTACCAAGCAAGTACACATTGGAATTTTGAGAGGTTTATAACCATCTGAGCTTGCAAGAATTTTTACCCAGGCAGCAAAAGAAATGCTGTTGGTACCAGAGTATCACCTCTTGCTCAACATCTGCCTTCTTCCCATTCCCAACAAATCTGGGGTCCCTATTCCAGTTCACTGGAACTTGCTAACTCAACAGATGCGAGGATTTGTTTTGTTCAGCATCTTACCCAATTCATTTCCTTACAGTGGGAACATTTTCTGCACTTTTCTCTCTTGGAAACCAGTAAACCATTTCTCACCATGGCAGACACCTGGCAGGGAAACCTGCAGCCCAGGAAAATCGCCCGTGAACAGTGAGCACAAGGTCATGTACACAGAAATTGTCAGGTTGTTTTAACTACTGACATGACTGACAGCCTGGGCAATGTACCATTTAAAATAGAGCAAAGAAACTACTTCTGACTACTACCACAAAGCCAAAGGTTTTGAGGGCATGGAGAGGGAAGGGAATGGGGAGAAAGAGGAGAAGGCGTGTGAGCCAGAAGACATGTGTTTAGCAGTCTTCCAAGAAAGATATAATTAGAGCAGTGTTGTAAGAAAGCAGTTTCATGTACCTATGAAAACAGCTTCCATCTCTGCAGAACAGCACAAATTTCCCTAATGATTGTTGAGGTGTAACATAAAGTTGCTAAAATACATCCTTCAAACATGCATTTGCCAATATGCATGACTTAACTATGAAATTTCCACATTAATTTTTGAAGTGCTTTTACTTAAGTCTGGTATTTCAGCCTTAAAAATGAAGCACAGGCTCAGTGCCACACGGCCACACGTCACTGCACAAACACTAATACATAAATCGGCACTTCCTCCTGGTTTGCAGACTTCAGCTCCATCTTGAAGATGGGACACTTAAGGCATCGGTTGTGTCAAGCTGCTTGCAATCAGAGAGGCAGAGATACGCTGCCTCCTATATTAACTACCCAGCGGTAACTTAGGCTGTCCTCACAGCGCTGTGCAGGGTGATGCTATCCTGCTTGTATCCAGTATGTGCATGGTCCCATTACCCCTCCGCCCTCCACAGCAGAAACACGGTGCTGACAGAAGATGCATCATCTGCCATCACCCACCAAAGAGTGCCAGGCAGCCAGACAAGCTATACTGCACACATCTGTGTGCCCTGTGTCATATCTAAAGCCATTCAGTCACTGCTGACCTGTAAAATCCATCTTCCAGCATGCTAAGATAGCTCAGGCAACGCTGCAATCACAATACAAGCCCAAAACTTCAAATATGCAAAAGGTCACAAATCAACTTTGCTTCAGAGCCAGTAAACTAATCAGGAAAAAGACTTCAAATTGAAAACTCTGCACTAGATTATTCCTTAGCCTACACCATGAGCAAAAGACACCCTTCAAGCTATCCACTGAGTGCATCAGCAGAGTCCCAAGACACTGCAATGCCACCTGAAACACCTCAAAACTGGGAAGTTTCATTTACCCTTCAACTTTGCACTTTAATCAGTAGCAATTAGCCCTTCTGTTCCCAACCTTGCTCTCATCACAGATCTGTTTCTTTCCCCTCTGGGAGAGGGAAGAAGGAAGTTTGCTAAGTAAATAATCATCACTAATATGCTAACAATTAAAATATGATTTGTTAATCATATGACAGTCTTCTGAATACTCAACATGATTAAATCAATTTTAATAGCATCCATATGCCACCCACTTCTCCATCACTACTTCTTTTATTTTCAGTAGGAGTTCCCTTTATTCTGAGACATTTTGATCTTCTCCAACCTTCACTCTCCCCAGATTAGTCAACTAACTCATTTCTCAGCTGATGCAACCTGCTTCTCTTTTTCCTACTCCATAATGTCACCTAATATCAAAGACTTGGGAGATATAAAATCTTGCTTGCATCTTTCCTTATCACTATATTCATAATTTTCCAGACAGCAGGATCAGGATATCTCCATCTCTGTTTTAAATTTCTGAGCAGCAATTAAATACCTTTTCTACACATACTTTAATAATCACCAGGAGCCACGGTCACAAAACTGACTTCAATTTTAAATCTATTATTTGCTATAAGACCTGTAGCTCTTTGCCTCACTCCGGCTGCAGGAAAAGACTAGGAGCAACAATGCCCATCACTTGGACAGACAGACACATGCACACAAAAATGCTTTTTGGGTGCCATCCCTCAGATTTCAGCTTAGAATCACCTTTATTTTGAATAAGGTGCGTGCTGCTGTGACTGACTTCGCAACCAAACTAAATAAAAAGTTAAACTAGTTACCAAATTTGTATTTATAACAGATTTAAGCACCATAAATAGAAACCATATACACACACAGCCCTCCTCTCCCCCCCCATTTTAGTTAAATATTAATGTTTGTTACAACCCAATTATCAAAAACAAGTTAACACTTTGAGGACTGGCATTCTTCAGGCTGCCAAGACTATGCGTGCATAAAACATACCCTATGTGTGCAGCCTTGAGAGAACTGACATAACGAAACCTGATTTACTATCTTACTGGGCCTTCTCAAAAATAGGGGGAAACCTTTGAAATGTCAAACATGGCATAAAACTCTGAAATGGAGAAGAGGGAAGGAAGAGAAAAGAGGAGAAAGACATTTCTCATGAGAAATACTTGCTCAAAGTCACCATAGATAAAAAGATCAGACATTCAATCACTGCTGCTGCGACCCTGCCCTCTCATCATTTGAGGACTACAGTTATTATAACTCAGGCAAGAAGAAAAGTAGAGGGAGAGGGGAAAAGAAGAGGGTCTGGTATTAATTCGGAGTTAAGTAAATATTAAGGGGAAAAAGAAAGCAGAATAATATTCTACTTGTTTTACAAATCAAAATATGAAACTGGTCTGTCAAGCTTGCGTTGCTCAAGCAGGCAACATTTTACATAGCCCTGGGAGGCAAAACAAGGGAAAAGGCCTTGCAGTTTAATTTGCATTCCCTGTCCTTGGTAATAGTTGTAGGATGGGCAATAAGACATTGTCTACACATTCATGGACTTTGGTCTGGAGGCTGGGAGGAGACCAGGCAGGTCCAGAGCACTGCAGAGGAACTTGGAGACAGTACTTGAGCCAAAATTAATTCCTCTACAACTGTCTGAAGCTGAAAAACCTTTTCCAGAGAACCAGACCACCCTGCTCTGAAAACAGTGTGCAAGGGTAACGATAAATCACATGCTGCTGGACAAGGTGAACATACTGCTTCCTTGCATCCCACAAGTAGCATTCCTGATTCTCTTGGCTTTTACTTGTGACTCTAAACAGGCATCCCAGAAAGGAGTATAAGGATACATTCACTTATTTAGTCTTTTGTTCTTGTATTTCAGTAGGACAACTGGCATCTGGGGCTCTCCCAAATCAAAAGACAGAATAAAAATCCTAACAAAGCCGAAACTATTGAATTTTCTTCCTGGGGAGAAGATGAGTAAAAGGACAAGAAGAATTAAGAAAAAAAAACCCCACCAAAAACCCAAAACAAAGCAAAATCCAACAAAAACCAAGCCACCTTCTCCATAGGAGTCAGACCTACCCAGCCCATCAGCATTTGAGCATGCTTGCCCTTGCCTCACCAGCTCACAGGGCAGACAGGAGCTCCCACCCAAACACAGACACATACCACAGCCAGCTACTGATCCATCTCCCACCAGGTGGGAATAGGTACAGACCTAACTGCATGTTCCCAGCAGGTACGACCTGGCCTGGACTGGTAGGAGCTACTCAACATGCACATCAATCATCACTCCCTGCCCAGGTTTTACAGGCTGGTGGCAAGACAAGCTCCACAGCACCCACACTGGGCAGGGGCCAGCATGACTCCAACATGGCACTGAGCAGTTATTAGATGCTGGCACTGGCTTTCCGGGACACTTCTGCAACACACCCCAATGACACATTCTGGAAGGAGCCTGAACGTCCTTTCTCCTTTCTTCAGGTCCTTTCCTGCCCCTTTGACTTTAAAAGGGAATTCAGAGTGCACACAAGGCTACCCACTGTCAAAAGTCAACTGGAAAAAAATATAAACCCAAATTATATTATGAGAACTAAGAACACATTTCAGAGTTGAAGTGACCAGAGCTCAAGAGAAGATGTTCTGAGGGAATTCAGTGCAAGAATTGAAATCTCAGTATTGCTGCAAAGCTGCAGCAGCATCTTTCCACAATACAGTTCCCATCTTCTACACATTGTCTACAGCAAACCCCACTCCCTTCCTCTACAGCAAGATCCCAGCCTAATTAATTCCACAGTTACTTGTGGGTAACCCAACACCAGCCAGGCTGTGCTTCAGAAGAGCAGGAGGAGGAAGGAGTATGAAAAGGAGGGAGTGAGAGCAACTGTCCCAAGCAGGGATGCCAGGTAGCAGAGGGGAAACCAGGCAGAAACAAATAGGCTGAAGGGGAAAACAAAAAAAAACAAGCTACACAGAAGCACTGGATCCTTTTCAGGGTTTTCTAAATTTAGCATCTCTCTACAATTCATTTGGAAAGCTTAAATGTAAGACTTTGCACCATTAGCACGGCCAAAAGTTTTTTAGTTAAGGAACACCCTAAGCCTACTGCTATTCCAGATGTTATTTCATTAAAAAATTATCCCCTTCACGTTTGGCTGGCCTGTAATCCTCATCTCAGCATTACCGTCAGAACTGGCTCCAAGTTAGATGCCCTCCTAAGTGCCAGTTCCCCCTCTTTGACAAATACTTTAAGAAAAACATGAGGTCATCTTTTATAATCACACTCCTGTAGCCAGAGTAAGAAGAGATAAAACTCTTAGTGCACTTTAGAAATTAAGTTTTAGACTGCCTAAACAGCAGGAAATAAACACTGTAGCCTGCATCTTCTGCCACAGCACCAGCAGGGTCCATATATTTAAACTAAATGACTGAGATACAGGATGTAATAGGGAGTGGAAACAAAACCAAACAAAACCCCAACCTTTTTAAACATCACGTCTACCCAGGAGGATAAAAAAAGGAAAAAAGCAGTTGTTGGACATACACACAGAAAATGAGGAGTATGAAAGGCTAAACAGCAAGTCCTGGAAAGGAGAGAATGACTTTAAGATACTTCAATATAGAATTACCTTCCTGGAAGATCATTGTTAGTTCTACCAATGCTACAAACTATTTATGGTAGTCTGAAATCAGTTTACTGTACCCGAAGCACATTACTTTAAGGATGATAATAAACATTAACTCCATGTACATTCCAGCTAGAGAGAAAAAAAAAAAACCCATACCAGATAAAAGCTAAGACTATCTCAGTTCTCATGTCAGGACTGGTCTTAACCCAGTCTCTGTTTTCTAGACCAACTGCTTCAGGATTTTTTGAGCCCTACATAAAGTGCTCCCCCTCAAATAAATAAAAACAAAACCTAAGCTCACTGAACAAGTATTTGTAGTCTGCTTACATCACACTTGGTTGTCTGAAGCATTGGAAAATTCGCTGTTTTCAGGCAGGCAGAGGACAGTTCTTCACTCCAGGGAAGCTGCAGGCACTGTTCCCAAAACAGCCATGCCCCTCCTTCACGCCACTCGGACAGAAACTCACCTTGTTGTTTTAGGGTGTTGTCCAGCAGTGCCCTGATAATCAGGAGGCTCCCCCTCACCATGTTCTGAGGCCTGCCCATATACACTAACTACAGTAGGACAGGCCGTCAGCTATCCTTGCTCCCTCTTTAACAAGCAGGTTTTTCAAGTCTGCAAGTGCTCAGACCAGCAACCGCTAACTTTATCAGCTAGCTCGCAGAGGGAAGAGGGGAAAAAAAAGCCTGGTATCTCTCCCGCTGCTGAGGAAGCCATAAAAAAGAGTAGTAATAGAAGTTTGCTCTGGTCTTCCAGTATCTCTAGATAACTCTGACCACAGGGACTCATTGATCCTTTCACCACCTGTTAGGAGTAGAGTCGCTTCAAAGCCTTGTCACAAAGAAATTATGAATAGTCTGTTTGCCCATGGCAAGTATATGTCTTGCAGGTCCCTACATCTCCTTCAATCTGCACAAGAGAAGGAAAGGCATGGGTGATTATTAGCTTCAGTCCTGCTGCTTCTGACCCAACTACTGCACTGGGTAAAATAGCTGGAGGTTTTCATTGATTTGGGACTAGACAGAAGCCAGTCAGCCAGGAACCAACACTGACACGACAAATCCTGGCAGTTGCAGGTAAGAAAGAGAAGCATCAGCATTTCTGAAGTCTCCTTGCAAAGACCAGCCAATTGGAGCATACGCAGAAACAAGCGAGATGCCAGGCACAAATAGGAGGTAAGGGTGGCACAGCTCTTATTTTGGGAAGGACTTTGTCAGAGTCATCACGGTTAAATCGCTAAGCCCAAAACAGAGTAATCCCTTCAAATTAACTAACATCTATATTCTGAAAGTCCACTTCAAATGCACACCTATCCCCTACACCAAGAACTATCACCCCAAAAGCAGTGCCAAATTTATCATCACTATTATCACACAGATTTGTTTGTTGCACCATTTCTGGCTACTTGCAGATACCTGCAGTAAGCCCATGAGACAACACCACAGTCTTGGGCATGTGCCACTATACAGAGCCATTTCACTTCATTAACCCAGCAGAAAAACAAGAAAACAAACCAAAAAAACCATTAAGAAGTACTTAAAGAAGAGTTTTCTACCAGGCTGGTGAGCTGAATCAGCTGGACGTATATCCAGAAAGTGACAGAACTGCCATAAAAGCAAGAGAAAGAAAGGCTGACAGGGCACAGATACCTCCCCTTGCAGAAGCAAAACAGCCCAAATCAATCCAAGCTCACACCAATATAGCACTACCTCTGGACCTTTTGGCTCTCCTGAATCAAGCCCCACTTTTTTTGCAGGTACAATTTGCTCCAGGCTAAGCTAAACTGGCAAGAGAATGATTGAACCAGTGGCAAATAGGTAAAATGATGGCATGTTACTTTGGAAAGAAGATGACTCAACTCAAATCAAGTGGGAAGTTGAGAGCCAAGAGAACAGCACTGCAGCAAAACAAGGCATCTGGAGCAGAAAAGCAGCCACAACAGGAATTCCCTTGTGACTAGACATGAAATATTATTACATAATTACTCTGGGTGATTAAAACACAGTCTTCAACTAACCACTTCCCTCTACACCATCCCCAAGAGGTGGAATGATCTGGAACACTGCGGGTGCCCACAGAGGTATGCTGTGCCATCAACCTCTGCAATTTAATCAAGCTTCGGTCCTTGCCCATCGTCAGCTTTCGGAGTCCATTATACAAGTTAGCATCCAGAACAACAAGCCACCCCACCACATAATGCAACTGAACACAACAGACAGGTCATCCTAGTAATGGAAGGAAGAAAACCAGCAACCATCAATCCCATAAACAAGAGCTTCCATGAAAACTTTGCCCCAAGATTACAGCTGGCTTTGCATATGGTCAGAAGGTCCAGGCACTAAGTAAGTTAATGAGAGAGTTAGATAAGTCCCTGCTAAGTACACACTCCAGCTTCCCGCTAGGCTTCACGGCTATGTATGTTTAGTTGTCATTATGTCGTGTATCGCAGGAACACTAATAACTTATCACTTCGCAAATGGGTAAAGTGGGACCTCAGGGTTTCCCCCAAGGCAAAAAAGGACAGCATTTCTCCGCATTGTTTCTTTGGACAGTAGCAAGATACATGGACCATTTAAGACAGGATTGGTCTTTTTATTAGCCTTTTGCCTAAAAGCTAGTTCAGGTTACTTCTCTCTCAAACAATACACATGAACTGTTTAGGGCAGTATGATAATTGGGATCTTGTGATAAAGAACAGATAAAAACCCTTCAAGAAGCATTTAGCAGTGAAAAAGCCTTACAAGTGAATTGTCCTAAAAAAAAAGATATTTATTTACAAACCAAGTTAAAGTCCAAGATTTATGTACCAAGTCAGTACGTTAGCTTAGATGGGTGATTTAATATGGTCACTGGAATCCCTGTGGTTAAATTATGCATCTGACCTCTTCACTATATGTATTTCAACAGTGTTAAATAATAAGCGGTATGTCCTTTATTACCATTTCCAGTTCTAATGACTGGCAGCACTATAAAAAGCACCGCTCCCAGTGACTCAGCCAAGGAGGTCAGGATAATGGCAGCACCTAGCATGGCAATGCCACTCTCCATGGAAGGTGCAAGGCCACCCCGGGCTCCAGCAAAGCCTTAAAGACAAGCAGGGTTAAGCAAAGCACACAGCAGAGCTAGAAAAAGCAAGATCTTCATTCCATCAGTCCAAGCAGGACAAAGGATGGGAGCAAATGGGCACCAGGGAAGGGAAAGCTGAGAAAGCCTGGGCAGAGAGACAACATCTGATGAAGGGTCTCCATAAGGAGAGAGGCTATAGAGATGGTGAAACTTAACACAGTCAAAGGACAGCTATCTGCCTCTGAGGAACCGGGCACAGTGAGGTCTCATGTGCACGTACATCAACAAAATGCAGTGCAGGAAATACGCTTTGTGCTAAATGACCACAGTTGTTTCATCATTTCTGCAGGCAAAGCAACGATGGAGCGTTCAGCAATGATTAGTTTGGACTGATGAAGATGAGAACAACGGGATTTACTGGCCAAACAAAAGTGCATTTTTTATTAATATACTTTTGGCTCTCTTTACAATATTTCAATATAACCCCTGGCTACTACATAGATGAGTCTACATTAGACTAAGATTTAATAAAACTCTATTTAGAAAGATGAGAACATTGCATAATACATTACAGAAACAAATGTATTTTTGAGGGGAGTTAAGGGAGATCTGAACATCCAGTCTTCTGAATTCATCCAGAGCAGCTCTTTCTCACAAAGGACAGTGAAGACGCATGTAAGAGGAGTCAGCACTTAGAAGAATTGCTCCCACAGTATCAGAGCTCCTGAGGGTTTATATGAAAGTAAGCCCAAATTAAGCTACATTCACATTCTGCCTGGGTTTTTCCTCTTTTTTCTTCACTGGGATACAAAGAGACAGCATAGCCACTCAGAAAACACCCCAAAGAAAACCAAAGCAAGAACTAAGGCGGAATCCTGACCCCAAGAAAACAATCTAATTATAATTAGATGGGCTTACAAATCAAAGCCAAAAAAGATGCCAAGTTTTTGGAAGCGAGCCTACAACAAAAATAAAAGCTCCATACTGGAAAAACCCAGTCTCAAAAGATGATTATTATTCTTTCTAATAGAAAACAAGACAGCAGGGACCACAGATGTTTATTTACCCCTTAAAATTGATCTGCCCTTTACCGCAAGTTCTTCCAAAGAACACGGTTTTTATTATTTTTAACAAAGCATGCACGATGGCAAACTTCACTCTCCCTTGACCTTTTGTGGCCAACTTGACAATGACCTTCAAAAGACTTCACCATTTAAAAAGACTTTTTTTTTTTTGCAGTTTACACTACAAAGAAACATTTCAAGATGTATTTTTTTCTTTTCACACTTAAGAGTCAGTGTTAAACCCTAAAACATATGAATAGCTCAGTCTCTGGTTATAAACAGAAAAAAACCTGCCTCTCTTAAATGTCACATTTTATTATACACTTCTCTATCACAAACCACTCAAGGCCACCCTGTGCCTGTGTTTTAACTCAAGAAAGGAGCATAGCTGGGTTAAATTTTGGATTTAAGGTTTTGAAGGATTTGCTTTACCCGCTTTTCCCCTGTTACCCATGCTTTCAAGGGACACAAAGAGAAACCAAAATGATTTTCAACAATTAAATGCAAATGCGCGCCAGTTACCCAAAGCACAACCACCCCAGTCATCTGATTATCACTGTGTTTCTTTCTCCCAACTAGATAAACACAGTTAATACAAAACACTGCCCCCAGGCAGGAAGTAAGTTTTGCTGATTTTAGGAGGGGGTCTTGAGATTAAAGGGACTACTTTCCTGGTGTAACAGTTTTATTTTAGATTTCCAGGGGTTCCAGCTGCCTGTTGGTACCAAAGAGGCCCATCCACAGGCAGCAGGGCTTTCACAGTGCTGGTACTATACACAAACCAAAGCTTTCAGGTGAAAAGGCATTTTCATTGTGCGCACCACTCAGCAAATATGAAGTAAGTGCAGAAAGCAGCACAACCCTCCTCACTATAATTTTTCTACCTTAGCTATTAATGTTAGGCAACACAAAACAGAGCAGCATGCGCTTCTGCCTCTGGAGCACAACTTGTGTGAGACATTCCTTCCTTTATTGCTCTACTGAATCAGTTATGAAGAGAATAAGTAAACAAAGAGAATTAGGAAGAACTTTGTCTCATTTTCCTCCCAACAGTGATCATCTCATCGGCTTCCCTAAAAATCAGCCTGGGTTTTGGTTTGAACACCTGCATTAGTACACTTGCACAAAGATGAGGGATATCACCAGCAGAGCTTTCTCCACAGCCCTTTCCCCTCACTCTGGCCCACAGCCTTTCTCACAGACACCCATATCCAGGACAGGACAGCTGCCATTGCTGAGATCCCAAAAAGCCACCAAGAATCTCGTATCAGAATTCCCAGCTCAGTGCTGCAACCAGTGCCCAGGTAAAAAACCCTCGGGATGGACACCTAGAGTGACACCCTAGGAGGAAAATGACTACAGGGATGTGAGATTTACTCCCAGTGGAAGCGTAACCCACAGGGCACCTGACCGACCCGGCGGCAGCACAGACAGACGGATCTGCATTGTGTCCAGCTGCTTCCCTCATCTTGGGATAAGCAGGGTGCGAGTGGGGCCAGGGTAGGGCTGAGGGGATCCGTGAGGGGAAGACAAGTTGGAGGCCTGAGGGAAGCTTTTCTCACCTTGCTCACGACGTTCTGGACGAGGCCGGCTCTGATGCGGTAGTGCCACTCATGGCAGTCGCACTCGCTGGCGTTTCCCCCCGCCGGGGTGGGCAGCCCGGGCGACGGGAAGATGCTGCCGTTATCGCTGCGGTTGGCGTGGCTCGGCGCCAAGGGCACGCTCCAGTTGCCCTGCCCGTCCGCCTCCCGGCACCAGAAGTCAGGCTGGTCCAGCAAGAAGGAGTCCGAGAACTTGCTGAAGCCGATGAAGAGCGCCGGGACCCAGGTGAGCAGCACCAGGGCCCGCTGGTACCTGCCGCTCAGCCCCCCGAGGAAGGGCAGCACAGAGCCATCGTAGTCGAGGAGCAGAGGGCTGCAGGCGGCTGCGGGCGGCGATGGCACCGGCACCGCCTGGATCTCGGCCCCGGCGGAGCTCGCGGCGGGCGGCCCCGGGGGGACGGCGGCGCCCCCTCCTCCGGCTCCCGGCACCGAGCCGTTCTCCTCCGGCCGCGGCCGGCCCCCGCCGCCCGCCTCGCGGCGACGGTCTATCGCCATCCAGCCGCCCGGGAGGGCTCACATAGGGGGGAGCTGGGGCAGCCCCGGCTCCCTCGCGACTCCTTCCTTCCTTTCTTTCTTCCCTCCCTCTCCTCCGCGGACACACACACCTTACAATGTAATATATTGCACACACGCTCCTAGCTGGACCCGTCAGGAGACAGATAAAGGGGCGGGGGGGGGGAGGGAAAGGAAGGAA
>JANRGW010037161.1:0-13861 GCA_024733675.1 Psilopsiagon aymara
GTTCAGCCTGGAGAAGAGAAGGCTGCATGGAGACCTCATAGCAGCCTTCCAATATCTGAAGGGGGCCTACAAGGATGACGGACTCTTCATTAGAGACGGTAGTGACAAGACATGGGGTAATGGGTTCAAATTTAAATGGGGAAAGTTCAGGTTACATATAAGGAAGAAGTTCTTTACTGTGAGGGTGGTGAGGCTCTGGAACAGGTTGCCCAGGGAAGCAGTAAATGCTCCACCCCTGGAAGTGTTCATGGCCAGGTTGGACAGGGAGACATGGTTTAGTGTGAGGTGTCCCTGCCCATGGCAGGGAGACTGGAACTGGATGACCTTAACACTCTTTCAAACCCTAACTATTCTATGATTCTAGAGCCATAAATTTGTTCCCACAGGCTGACATGCAGTGGCAAGATTTTCTTAATCTTCTCACTCGACTTTATGGAGTTCAGCATTCTCATTCTCTTTCAGCTCCAGATCTTCTTTTCTATTCTGGCACTGGCGTGGGGAAAGAGTCAGCAAGTTTCCCAGTTTCGTAGGTTAATCTTTACCAGCTATGCAGTACCACAGTTGCCATTAAGTCAGTGAGCAAGGACAGTTTTCCCCAACCTCATAGTTTCTCCACTGTTTCTCTGCCAACAGGTGTAATTTCAGTTCTACCGCCTCTTTACCATGACACTTGCCTCTTTGAAAAGGTAAAAGGAACAAAGGAAAAATTGGGGCAGCTTCAAACCACTCTGTCCAGCATTTGTTTAAGTTATCATCACATTAACGTGCTAAGAGGCTGAACAATGCAGCGCACACATTTCTAATGAGCAGGACTCATCAGAGATGCGTTGCCTGTGCCAGAACTGCAATAATAGCACTTTCCCATCTTGCAAGATTGTGATGTTGTAATATCCCAGTGCACTACAAAGAAAAACTTGTCCTTTCTTTCATCATAAAGTGAGCCCAGGCACTACAGAACTGAGGGTAGCACCTCCAATCCCCGCTAACCCTGGTTATCCACTGTGGACACAGGCAAAAGTCTAAAATCAGGGTCCAGGTAGCAGACAGAAACTCTGCTCATTCCTCCTAGCAATATCCAAATGAAGCCCATGTGCACCCTACATCCTGCCTCTGCACAAATCAAGGCCAACATTCCCACTGAACTCAGTCTCACAATTAGCTCTAAAAGAATTGAGGTAGCCTTTCCAATTTTCCTTGGAACGGCATCTAACAGACTACCTGCAGCAACAGTGCGATGACCATTACTCAGGAAAATGGAGGGATAAGGGAATTGTGCAATGGCGCAATGATGCTAAGAGCCAACATTTAGGTTCTTTTGTGTTCCTTTTAAGTCGTTTGCTTCTTGCAGCGAAATCAGACAGAGCAAAATGCCTTTTTGATGCAGATCAGCTGTTTCATGGTGTTAGCCATGCCTTCTTGCTAAATGATGTTACTTTTTGTGTTCTAGGAACATTAGCCAAATGACTTGGGGTTGTGGAAATGCGTTAATATTATGAAACTTTCCCCACAGCTTGTACATCTCTGGAAGAACCAAGGCAGACATTTCAGAATTATACAAACCAATAAATTGGGAAATAATTAGCATAATAATTGCATTTCAGCAAAACAAACCATATGACTAAAATAACCTCTTTTGGCAATAATTGACGCCAAGAAAGTAAATGATGTCTGGCCCACCCACATGCTCCCTTTTTTCTGATCAACTGGATGCCGAAACACTGCTGTGCCTCTCAAGCTATGCATTACAAATGATCCCAGAAAGACAGAAAGTTGCCAGAAAGACCTTATGAGACCCATGTATTTACCACAAGCTAAGAGAGGTTTTCAAGAATATACTGATTCTTCTTTCTGATCTTTCCTAAAGATTTGCTTAGTGTCATACACTAAACAAACCATCTCATCTGATGCTTTTATAAAATCTCTTGAGCTCTTCCTACACTGAAGTCAAAGGTTGCAGTGGCCAGGGTTTATGTACTGAGTTTTTTTCTGATGAATTCAATGAGGCTGTTTGTTTGCAGGATTTACAGTGAGGTGTGGATGCACAGATGAGGAACCTAATTTCTACAGAAGGTTTTTCCTCTCAAAAAGAGATACCAAATATCCCACTGGGACACTAAACTTATGATTGCATGTGATTTTTGGATGGAAGCTTACTATATTTTTAGACTGGAAATTCTTTGGTCACTGCTATTAGTAAATAAATTAAACAACCCCCAAATGATGGCAGCATTTGTAGATGCGCTCAGGCTGACAATGGAACTAACATTCAATTATAAGAAAATGAATAGCTACAGCTTTCTATAGCTGTTTGAAAAGAACTATTTTATCCTTATACTTAGGAGGGAGTGAGGTTATATTACTGCCATTTTAAACTTATAAAAAGCTTCAGAGTTGGCAACATAAAGGACCATTGTCAAAAGATGCTTTCATGCATCTCTGACTTTAAGCACGTAAGTAAGATGGCAAGCTGTATATAATAGTAAAGCAAACTGAAGTGAGCTCCTGCTTAGAGCTAAATCCAGGTTTAAGTATTTTTCTGAACTGTAAACTGAAGTCCAAGGAGTTGATGGAAATCTTTCCACTGGCAAGTGCAGGTGTCTAGTCTAAAACTTGCTATTTATCCACGACTTGCCAGTAATTTGGTGGTGACAACACCCATGACGTGGCTCTCTCCAGACACAAAAGAGAAATTTAGGGCTGCCTCAATCTGCCTCCTGATGTAGCGGGTACACAGGATATAGCAGACATGATCTCAGCTGTGTGGGAAAGTGCAAACTGTCTTCTTGCTGCACTACTATGCCTCAGTGTATGCCCTTCCTGGGTGCCTCACGTATACAATAGTGTTGCTAAAGAGGCTCATCAGTTGAGCTGCAGGACCCATCCTTGCACGTACTCTAGTACTCACACTAACTCACCAAAGGTATAATCACTACCTTCCAAAACTCAGTTTAATAGAATCATGGGATCATATTATAGCAGGTTGGAAGGGACCTCAAAGACCATCTCGTCCAACCTTTCTAGGCAAAGCACGACCTAGACTAGATGTCCCAGCACCCTGTCCAGCTGAATCTTAAAAGTTCGGTGCTGGGGAATCCACCGCTCTGCTGGGGAGATTATTGCAATGGCTGACTGCTTGTGAAAAATTTTCCTCTTTTGTCCAGACAGAATCTCCTCTGGAGTAACTTGTGCCCGTTACCCCTTGTCTTTTCCATGTGACTCCTTATAAACAGGAAGTCTCCAGCTTCTTTGTAGCCACCCTTTAAATACTGGAACATGGTGATAAGGTCTCCCCTCAGCCTTCTTTTCTCAAGGCTGAACAAACCCAGCTCTCTCAGCCTTTCCTCAGCCAGGTTTCCAGTCCTTTGATCATATTTGTGGCCTTTCTCTGGACCCTCTCCAGCCACATTTTTTGTGGGGACTAAAACTGAGCCACAGTAGCGTGGCCTGACAAGCACTGAGTAGAGTGGGATAAATAGTCCACGTTGGGTGGACAGGATAATCTAGAGCAACTGGGCTATACTGGCCTTCAGCTGATGGTGACTGGTAAGGTCACAGTGACCTTCTGTAGGTCTGTCTGGGGAAGGTAGTTCTCACTGCCTCATTGCAGCTACATTGGAGTGAGCAGCCCTGAGTTTTCAGATGGTCTCAGAGCAGCTTATTCTGGTAAATTACTAATGCAAATCATGCAGCCTGGTGCTAGCCCACAGAGCTACACTTAGGCTGAGAACTGCAAAGGTGGAATTGCAGTGGTGAAAAAAGAACAAAAGAGTAAAACTAGAAATAAAAGTAAAAACTGGGCCTAATTTGCCATCTGCTAATTCCATTCAGTCTCTCATAGTCTTACTGCTTTCCAAATATATCCCACCCTCTAAATAGATGCTTTTTGATTATTTTCCTCAAGATTGCTTTGTTTTCTCACCATGTTGCATCTCATCTTGTTATTTCCTCTCTATGTTTATAACCTCCTCAGGTAATTTTCCATTATTTCTATACCAGTGGCTGGTTTTTTGACACACCTCCCAGTTTAATAATTTCTGCTGGTTTAACTAACACACTGACTGCACCCTCTCCAAGGTCATTAATGAAGATATTAAATAAAGCCAAACCTTGCATTACTGCTTGCAGTGCCCCAAACAGCTCCTCCCCATAGCTCCATATGTTCCCATTAATGACTGCCCAATGTTCACAGTCCGTTAGCCAGATCTCAGCCTCTACTGAAGCATTCCAGTCCAAGCCAATTTCTATTTACACATCTCAGATTATTTAAAACACAATTACTATCCTCTTTTCTTTAGGTGTATGTACCAGTAAAGCTACATTTTTAACCATCTGAGAATCTGCCCTTATGCAGCTCAGCCTTGGGCTTTCTCTTAATTCTCTAATTCTGAAATTCTGTGTAAAAAGTGATTGTGCTTGATTTATTCTTGCTTAGCTTTAGGTACTGGCTCAGCTGTCAGTTCAGCCCAACCACCTTTCATTTCATCACGATACATGACATGTTGCCACTCAAATATTAATTCCAATTTGTCTACATATTAATACTGACACAGATTTGCTACAGTGAATTTCCAGTGGTGTAACTGAAAGTATAGTTGAGTCAATCCCATTTGTTTCTCTTGGTATCACTCTCTCATATGCCCCTTACTCTGTCAAATTTTAAAGACCAATTAGGCCTCAATATGCTTTGTTGAATAGGAAAGGTTTAGGCATACTCTATCAATTGTGGGCCTGTATGATTACAGATATTTTGTCTTATCCCCAAATCCAACTGGTTTCCCACATAGACTTACTGGAGCTACTTTTGTGACCTTTGTGCTTTGGACTTCAGTAGCTTAATAATGACTCAATTATCTGGGAGGAAATTATCCTGTTTCCTTACAAATGCTTTGGTATTACCTTTGCATTTCATGGCACTAGGGGTTTGCCCAAGATCTATGGTATTTATAAAGGTAATTGGAGCTGTTCATTAGCTGGTTCTCACAGACTCTGGGATATGGTCCATCTAGATTCCTTCTTCTGCAGATTTTCAGTTCTTTCTTTTATTCACATGCTTTGTGTCAAACCTCTGGACAATAGTACAGCTGACTTAATGAGGATTCCCCCAGCTACAAGGGAACACAGGCAGAACTACTCCTGCTTACCCTACTCCAAACCTATTGTGAATATATTAATGATGCATCAGGCAACCGATGTAAGTGTTGTTGCAGCTGGTGCAGCTTGTGCTGCAGCAGCAGCCAGCACATCCTGAACAGCTCTGAGCTCTCAACAGCTCTTAGGACAGGGCAGTCACAGTTCAGGAAAAAAACAGCTAAGGTATTTCGGCTGTTCTCTCTCAGAACTATCCACTCACTCTGGACATTGAGCTCTAGTTCTGAATACTGATACAGCTATCTTTATTTTGTATGCATGCAGATCAATTTCTTTATAATTCTACTTAAAAAATCCATTATTTCCTAGTGGAGCTATTTCAGGAGAATAGTGAGACAGCTCCCCTCCAAGCATACCACAAAGGTTATAGATTTTCTGGTATTTATTGTTTGTCTAATATTATCCTCTCCCATTACCTTAGCTCCCTGGCTCGCTCATGGCTCCCTTTAAACTCTTCTGTAAACACATAATTAATTTTTCCTGCACATCCTGGCAATGCTGAGGATTTCCCAGCTCAGCTAATGCACATAACACTGCCAGCCACAGCTTCGGGGAGACAAGGAGGGAAGAACCATTTCAAGGACCTGGACCAAGGGAGAACCATTAACTTTCAGCAAATAAGCCTAGGGTATATTTTGAAATATTCTTCTTCAGACCAGTAGAGGGGAGTCATGTAAATACAGAGCAGTCAGTGAAGTGTGATTTTGTATTCCCATTCCTGCAGTTCTTTATCATTTAATTCTCTTCCTTCCAGTGTGTGTGGGTGGGGGCAGATACATGTTAACCTCTAAGAAATTAGGAAAGGCAAAAATTGCAAGAAAAAGGTAATATCCATTATTAGATCAATTAGTGTAGCTGGAAAAATCAGATAAACTTTTGAACACTCCTGTCTATCTTCAAGTCTGAAATAGCAGCTCACATGTTCAAAAACCTGCCAGCTTTTCCCAGCTATATTCATTGATCTAATTAAAAACAAAACAAAACTTGTCTGCCTATAAACCGGTCTTGCCTGTATCCACAGATTATCACAGCTGCAGTAATACAACCTCAAAGGAAGACTAGTTTGAGCATGATGACTAGCTCAGCCTCTCAGGAGGAGATACACCTGGTTGTACAAATAGGAGAGAAGGCTGAGTCAACAGAGAAAAACATGACAGGATGAATATGAAGCATCTACTCCCAGTGTCACTTAAAGCTTCTCAATATGGCTTAAAGAGAAAAACAAAGTTGTCCCGAAAGCTGGTCTCTCTCAAAATGGTGGGGGAGGAGGAACAATGTGGATTCTTACCCCACGGTGAGCAGCAACAGCCCTGCAAATTAACTAAGGGTTTCTATTAAAAGCGGATGGAGCAGGAACCAGTTCCCATTGGGGGACCATTGTGAGCAGCTGCTTAACATCCCAGAGGGAGCAGGAGCAAAGTGAAATTCAGTTCTGAACTGGCAGCTTCTCCTACTCTTAAATAATGTATTGATGAAAGGGAAATATCTGTGGCTTACACACAGCAACCCACTGAGCCACTGCTGCCATGGGCTGAGGACACCTCCGAAAGATGCATGTCACTCTACATGCACAATCATCCTAGGACAGCCACACCTCCAGGCATGCTTGACTGCTCAATTTGGCTTGACCCAATGATAAAGGGGAGAAAAGACACTAATATATTTCGACTGAGACGCACTACTTAATCCTTTTTTCCTCCATCAGTAAGCTCTCTTGCTTTTGCTTCCTAGCAGGCATTATGCAAATTGAGAGTTCCCTGAAGTGATATTTGCAACTGCAGGATCATACAAGAAAGGGCACAATGCTCCATTGCCAATACAACCCCCTACCCCTACTATTCTTTTTGAAATAATACTATACTCACAGTAAGTACTAAAAATATGTACTCTACCGTTCAAGAACTTAATGCTCTTAAATGCCACTTTGTTCAGGGGAAATAGTCTTTGTTAAGCATGAAATCCACTAGGAACTAAATTTATGTTTCAATCTGATTTACTATATATTTGTATATATATGTATTTTTTTCAGCTGAATACATCAGCTATATCTCTCTCTAAAATGCCATGCAGCTAAAGCAAATACTTAAGGGAGGCTGTTCATAACTTACTGGTGATGTTGAGTATCATCAACTGCTGGCTTATGTCTGAATTTTATAGACACTTCCTGGGGCTTGGATGATGCACAAGAGAAGGGTCACCAGGAAAAGAAAAATGCATATATCACAGGGCTATCAGTGTATGTGCTGTGATCACTACAATTAAATGGATTAGCCAATTTTAGTAGAAGTAGCAACATATCAAATTAAGAGACAGGACACTGAAGACCTAAGTTTTCCATAGCAGAGAGAAACAAACATCCTCAGACACCAAGGCTGACTTAGACGTTCCTCTAGGGCACTTGCCAGTAATTAAAATTCATTTAAATTTGAACCACTGTCTCTCTCCCCTCTATAAAAAAATAGCGTGATTTGCAGCAGCAATGATCATCAGCAGAGAGAGATGTTTAAGTACATACAGGGATCCACTTTCCTATACCCTGAGCTTTATTTCTTTTTGCAGTTGTTGATTGCCACACCAAACACCTAGCCTCTTGCTTTACTCAGAAGGTTTCTTCATCCAAAACCAAAAGTGGTTTCTTTTCTATAACCCTCGAGATTGCTACTTTATTATCATGAATTATTTGGGATTAGTAATGAAGTGCGGATCACAGTGTCTGGAGTCCTTCACAGGGGGTATATGCTCTGCACTGTTGTTTGATTCTCAAGAGCACTGTTCTCACTTTATTAAAAAATGTTCATTATAATTTATAGAGAGTCCCAATATTCCCTCCATATATGCAGCTGCATGTATATTTGCTGTATAATTTTGGGGAAGTGCAGGACTCGCAGTCCTACTGAAATTAATGTGTGTTGTTCTAATGTCCTCCTAGAACCTTCAGGTATCAAGGCGATACATCAAATATTTAGTTTCCCTCTTTCATCGCTATATCCTGCAATCTCACTAGGTTCTCACCTCCTCTTTCCCCCAACAATAAATTTGCTTATTGACATAAATGACTGTTTTGCTGAGCACAACTTCAGTGTTTGGCCCTTAGCTTCTCTGAGAGCAAAGGTGACGTCCAGATCAGATGCAATGCTCAGGTGCTTCCTCAGCTTATTTGAGGCATCAGTATAGAAAGAATTTGACTGCATAACTCATGACTAAAACTGTGTTTAAGGAAGGAAGGACAGAAGGAGGTTTGTTCAGCACAAGCGACAAGAAAATCTGCAGAATCATCATCATAACCATCCTGCAAACTTACATTTCTCACTAGTCCCATCTGGCCTGATCCAAAGGCCATCGGATTTTGGATTTGGACCAATGTACAGATGCCTTTTTCTGTCCAAATCCTGTGCAGAATAAAATGTTGGCTTTCTTTATTGGCAGAGGATTTAGCAATAGGAAGAAGTTCAGTCCAAACCCTTCCTCCATGTGTGGCTGTTCCAAGAGCTCCCAATTCACAAAGGTTCAACCTTGACCCTACATCCTCCTGCTTCTACTCCATGATCATCTGGCTTTCCATCAGCATGACTCTAGTAAGTAATTCACATACGTCAGTCACTCAGCAGCTGAATTGAGACGTTAAAAAAGAGGATCTTCTCTCTGCTTTGATGGGCAGTTATTAACTAATTGGTGTGGCAGTGCTGGGAAGGTTGTAGGTGGTTCTGTAACCCGTCATGCCAAAATGTGAAAAGCAGATAATTTTTATTTCATTATGCTCTTGTTCTGCACAGTCTTCAATATTGTCAGAGTGCTGTATGAACTCTAACCAATTAATGAAACATGAACTGCTTATTAGGTGACCCAAAAGGTCTCTCCCCTACGATCTTTGAATAACAAATCAAAATCAACATGCTGCTGGTAAATGCATATACATGAAATCTCTTAAGACATCATGGCTAAAATAGCTAATAATAAGCCTCACAGCATTCTTGAGAAAGCAAAACAGAAAGAGAAAAGGAGATAGCAAAAATAAAACACTCTTCTGCCAAACACTGCCTATGCAAGTTAGTACAGGATAAATATCAATAGGTCACCATCATGAATGATATTTACAGCTGATCTGCATTACTGGACTGCTGTGCTGAAATGTCCAACAAGACTCATATTGACTAGCACTTCCTTCATCAAAATCTGCCTTCATATAAAATTCACCATGATTTATGAGTTTGCATCAGTGCATTTGAATGTAATACTGCCAAACTTTCTACGTGTTCACCTGCTGTTTGGAGACCAGAGATATTTCAGGATGAAAACAAACTAAGGATGGTTGCAGAAAGCTTATTATTATCAAAGAATGGAAAATAATAGACTTGTGCATATGGTCTGCCTTCTGCTACCATCATATCACTGTGTGTTATCATTTTCTGTTACTGAAAAGTAGTCTATACACCTTGTATTTCCTTAATTGTGAATTTATTAACTCTTTCACACACAACCCCCTACAATGATTCTTTTCCTTTTATTACCTGGGGCCTTTCTTAGTACATGCTGAATAGAAAATCATTTGGGTTTAGAATCTGGTATTTCAGGTGTTTCCACTTTCTTTCACATTTTAAATTCAGACGGGCCCATGTCCAAGCTCAGTCCAACCCTCATTTTCCAGAAGGTGCATTTTAGGTCCTCCATCATTTGAATGTTACTTGTGCAGCATCACAATAAAACCACACATGCTCCTTGAAGGCATGAAAAACTCCCTCCTGACCCTTAGAAAAATCTGCCAGTTATTCCTAAATATAAAGCTAGCTAATAACAACTTCTGTAAGTAATTACACAGCACAGAGCACACAGAGCCTTCCTCTTACCGCACTAATGCTATATGCCTCAAGGGAACACTGAGGAGTGGCAAATTTGTAGCATTAAATGAGCCATTTTCAGGCAGGAATTTAAAAAATGGGGGTCAATTGAGATGAGGAACATAAGGCAATATTCAATAGAGAATAAGAGAAAAAGGGCTTCACTTTGTAGCAGATTTTATCCTTTCTGCATACCTCTTTGCTTCCTTCTCCACTCAAAGCATATGACTTCCAGTTCTTCTTGCCAAGTAGCCCCTTGCTCCTAAACATTTAGTTTTAGTCTGCCCAATGGCTGCAGATTTATGCACTTGAGCTCTTTCACTTCCTAACATTCTATAAATAAGCCCATCTGGTCTATTTCTCCTTGTATTCAAGTCCCTTCTCCCCCCAGCCTAACTCATACAGTCCCAATTAGATAATGCTTTCCTTTAAGTAAACTAGACTTTTCAAAACTTGATCTAATGCCTAAGCTCTTTATGTCCCTCAAAAGAAGCCCCTAACAGCTGCTCACTGTTACTACACACTAGATCAAGTATTCTGAGAAGGATCTATCTCAGAGGTCAACTCCCTCCTCATAGTGCATTAACTGATCTGCTGCTATTTTAAACTTTCCTTAGCTTTACTTCTACTCCACTGCATCACTTGGCATAGACATATTGCATTAAATACCCCGTTTACTCAATTGTTCAAGATCATTCTATGAACAACTTCATCCTTCTTAATTTTAAGCGTTCTACCTATTTCAGCATCATCTGATAACATACAATAGCACAATATAACTAATGAAGAAAATGTTAACACAAAGCCAATCCTGTAACTGCCTACTTTTGGCCACAGAAATAAATTTGTCTCTTTTCTTCATTGTTTGCTATGTAAGAAACAAGAGAATTCTCTTGAGCATCTCTTTACTCCTGCAAGCCTTTTTCATCTGCGACTTCCTATTGACTTTGCCACAACTACTCACATAACTGAAAGGATTACTCTCATCGTTTTGATACTTCCAAGATCAGGTTCCAGTTCTTTACCTGTCTTAATAATTTATCACCTAACCCATATATGTGGAATGTGTAGAATAATACATCCTGTGGAGCTTTTTTAAAAGCCTCTGAAAATCCCAATATGTCTGCTGCTTCCCCCCTATCTAGATCAATATTTATTTAATTTAAAAAAGGAATCCAATTTGCTTGACATGATTTACTTTCCAAAAATCCATGCTGACTCACATTATGATGCTGCACACTTATTTAACTGTAGCCTTATGCTTCTAGGCAATGTGTTTTTGAGACTGCATTTATAAGGTGGTGGGATCCTTTGAGGGGCTGCAAAGACCAACACAAGGAATTCAGCACATGCTTATTGCCACACTGGTCTGTTATATTTTCAGCTCAAACTGTTGTAGAGGAAAACAACAAACCAACACTGACTTTTTTCAAATGGTTTGATACAAACTCTTAGTTCCCAGTGTATTCACATTGCAAATTGTGGCCATGTGTATCAGGAGTTGTTCTGTGCCCAGCATTACACAATCCCTACACAGAAACAGGCCCCAACACCCAGGGAGTTTAGACTATGGCAGTGATCCCACCATTGGTCTTATTATTGGGTCTCAGTTAGAAGCCAGGCTGGATCAGCAGAAGCAGACAATTAAAATGTCAACAGCACATAGCTATATGATGGAAGAAGGAGCTGCAGGGTTTCCTTCTGTTTTATGTTCATCTCCCAAATAATGCTTTACACTGCTCAAGTAACCTCAGGCAGGCTGTTCCTCCCATGGTGACGTGAAGCTCCTCCACCCATCCCACTGCTCATCACATAGAGTGATATGCTACTGTCTCCACGTAATGTCTCTTGCACTCTTAGCCCTATCTGTTCAGATAATGGGTGGTGCTCTCTTTAGTAAGCAGACATGCCAACAGACTTTTCCACTTCAACGCCCATTTTCTTCTAAGGCTTCAGCTCCCAATTCTACTTCTATCATTGAATTCATACCATGGCTGACAGGGGTAAGTTCTGTCCAGTACCGAGAGAGGGGACAGCACCCTGTTTTCTCATTTTCTCCAATTTGGAAGCTCCCAAAGCATTTCTAGAATCTTGTCCTTCCAATAAGCATTTTCCCAACTATTTGTCTGATGAAGTTTCCATTTTTGTTCTTCCTCCCCTCCTTTTCTTCTTACCATGCACTAACAACATACTGAACTGAGCCTTGACTTCCTAGAGGACAATCTGTATAGACACAATAGTCAAAATGGGCTGGAGTATCTTAGTAGGTACTTGCCAGACTGGCATTCATCAGGACTGTGAAACACAACAAAATCCCATGGCAGCAATGGGACCTTTTAACCCTTTTGTGACAGCATGGCTTAATGTCCCTTCAACCATATGTGTAATGCCAGTAGCTGGGCACAGATACACAAACCTACCCAATTCCAACTATGACATAAATACAGAATTTGCTCAGGTAGTATCAATCTGTTAATGGTATTTCTCCTACCTTGAACTCCATCGGGGTGTATTTCTCATTCTTGGGGGTTGTGTTGCCCTTGTAATGGAGATGGTTGGGAGTGGTTGGGTGGATAACGGTCGACTCCTGGGACTGCCTCTGACAGCGCTGGCAGTACACGTAAATCACAAATGTTAAGAGGCTAGAGCCAAAGAAACAGGAGACCCCAGTGGCAATCAGATGGATGAGACTAAAACCTGCAAAAGCAATGACAAGAGATGCTATCTTTAAAGAACAGCCTTTTTCCCTCCCACGACATGACCACAGGTGCAGATCAGAGCTATGACATCTCGGGATCAACATTAATAAGCTGTTGAAGCCAGAGTCTTACATTCTAACATAAACTGACATAATCTCCCTGCAAATCGGTCTCCCCACTGCAGTTCTGCCTTGTGCAGCTTAACAGGTTCACACATTGTTTTCTCAAAGCTCCCTCCCTGTCTCTCCTCTCTCCCCTCTATTGATATTGAAACAAAACATTATGTTAAGCTGACAGCTAAAGAAATGAGCCGTACAAACAATGCACGTTAATGGATTCCAAAGCATGTGCATGTCATGGGAATAAGGGGATAAAAGTGCTCAGTGTTTCTCTGAAGGGAAAGGAAAGGAAGGAAAAGCCCTTTCTGTCAGCTGCCCAAAATGCCTATGGCTCTGTGTGTGGGGTGGGGGAGATACACATTCCTTCCTCATGTGATCCAAGTGTGCTCAACATTCTTGCTTATTCACAGGGTGGCATTGCTTTGGCCATGTCTGCACAGTGAAATAGGCATCCTCAGGGGAATGGGAAAGATAAGGTGGACAAAGGAAAAGGGGAAACTGCTTGAAAAGTACTTCTTTGATGGCTTTCTCCACAAACTGCAAAGATAGGAAGCCAGCTGCAGACAGGTGCCAGCAGGGTAGCTATAGTGAAAAAAGTTCAAACAGAAAAGCTCTTGGACTACAATAGCCTCCAACAGAGATCTTTCCAAATGGGACTGCAGCAGCACCCTCCAAGGACAGCACTGACCTCTGGAAGGAGCTGCAGTTGTGCATCCTGTGAGGTGGGAGGTACCTAACTTGCCACTCTGGCTGGTGGGAGGAAGAAAAAGTGAAACAGTACTCCATCCTAATTCCTCCCTCACCTCAGAGAGAGGGTTAAAAATCCCATGGTAAATCCTATGATAATCTTAAATTCCATGGTAAAACCAACAGATCTCTACTGACACCACGAAGTTAATGAAGCAACCAGAGGCAATCTTGGGTGGCAAAACTTTATGACCGTGTTTTCTTTTGCTGTGTGCAGGTGGGAACCTACAGAAAAAGGTTCAGCGATGATGACTACAAATGCTACAAATGCTACTGCCTTTCCTCTGCCTTTGCTCTATCATCTTGTTGCATC